>JABANP010000139.1:0-117007 GCA_013115135.1 Perkinsus olseni | reverse complement strand
TCAACCCGCAGACCAAACAGGGTGGTGCAATGCAGGTGTATGTGAGAGATTTTGCGCGCCGATGATATTCTAGAATGTGAAAATAGTAGACGCGAATTTTGTATCCGGTAATAGACCACTCGTGTCATGAGTTTGACATGGGTTGTACTCGAGAATCTTCATATTGTATGCCCTGTTAGTATAAGATCGTTTTCATATGCCCGATTCTAATACGCGTCAATCGAACAGCCGGAAAGACGGTATCAATAGTCATAACTTCGACATCATTGTCAGCCTTGCCGCTGCCTCGCCATTCACTTCACTCCTACCTCTGGAGATGTGCAGCGAGCTCTGGTCATTCCTAGCACCCTCACCGACCCTCCTCAAAACCAATCAACCGGAAGCTTATTTTCGCTCCGGTGATTCTGTCAGCGTATCATTTGAATATCATAATTTAATCATATCAAGGAGCCCCTACGTGGTCGGGTTACGTCAGCTCGGTCAGTTTCCAGAGTTTGCTTGGGCGACTAATTGTGAAGTGCTGAGCGCCTGCGGCGTCCGAGACGGCTTGGTGGTGTCCTTAAGCGACAGCCGCTTGCTTTTGTTGAAATACAAGATGCCACAACCAATGGACCTTCGAGCTCACCTCTTCTCCGATGACTCTCTAGGAAAATGCATCCCGAAGGTTGCATCAGAGAAGGGGAAAATTCTCTATTTAAGCGATAGAGATAACAAGCGCATCATTCGCGTTGACTTGGACGACGGCGAGACTTTCCGCTCGCCACCCACGCGGGGGCTGCCTCTGGTCTCCTATGAGTTTGCAGTCCTCGACGGGTTGGTATTCATTGTGAACATGCTAGACAGCACCATACTATGCTGGGACAGCTATGCTGGGCTATCAACAGAGTGGGTGTTGATAACAAGGACCATCCCAAGACCTCGCGGGCTCTCCTTGGGTCTGCAAGGAAGATGCCTTTACGTCAGCAGCGCCCTCGATGAGTATCTCTATCGGGTGATACTGTATGAAGGGTTCAAAGTGGAGAAGTTGTGTTACGTCGGTCAAGCCCAACAGCTGAGCTACAGTCCTCGTAGGGGCCAGGTCGCCCTCGTCAATACATATTTTAATAGAGTTGAGACGTGGCAGGAGACTTGCTGGGTCACGTCTACTCGGCAGAGTGCCTAACGTCTTTTGTGTCAACATTTCTGGTGCTGTCTTGTTCTTCGTATCATCATGGTCTAATGATCTCTGCCATTTTCTATGGTGGGTGTTCAGTTGCGGTGTAGTTTCATCGATCTGTGAGGACTAAGAGTACAGTAGCACTCGAGAGACGAGCAGAAGAGCGATAGAAAAGAAGCTCAAGGCAAGGGAATCTATGACAAAGTGGAAAAGTTTCCTTGATGTTGTGCATATGCTTTGACGAAGGGAAGCTCTCGGGAGCATTCCTAGTACTCAAACACGAAAGAGCCGTTCCAATGGCTTCGTCACTCATGCTTCAATGAGCAACCTATCCTACTCAAGAACCATGCAGCCCCGCCGTGGCCCTTCCTAGATGCCCTCTTCAACCACTTGATGCCTCGCTCTCGGTTGCCCACGCCTCGGCGATTCACGCCGAAATACGTCTGCAAACCGATAAGGAACTCGGCGTCAAACTGGCCCTTCAAAGCAGCGCTGTCGGACCATTTGCGGGCAGTCGCGAAGTCAATATATCGATCCAACTCACTGTAAAGGCTCTCAAGGTCTCGTCTCGGCATGTCACACTCTATGAGGTGATCGGTAATCACAAAAGACTTGCAGCAGTGCCGGAGATCTGCCGTGAAAAGAAGTCCGCGAACGCTAGCACAGCTGAAGATAAACGACATTGCCGCAGGAATAGACTACGTGTACGAGGTCGGTGTACCACGGGACCCAAAGAGGTACCCACACCGTGTGGGCCACACGCCCAGTTGTGTCGCTGCAAAACAGCATTGCGGTGTAACAGCCGTTGTAATTGGAAAGAGCAAATCCATTTTTCTGCTTTTCTCGCTGAGTTGCTCTCCTGTAGGTTCTGCATCTCTTACGAACAAGGAAGTTGCTAGAATTCTACAGATCGGCAGTCTCTACCTCAATTCGGCAACGCCGTCCCGTACGTTCACGCCTCACGACCTGTGCGATGTACACGTTGGCTGCAATTCTGCCGCTGGATTACAATCTAGAGTTCCTCTCTGTCTCTCATTGTGTGGTCACATTTAGCCAACCTTGACAACCCAATACGAATGACTATATTTAACAACCTTCGTGCCTTCACTATCAGTATGTTTCAAATTCGGGAAACGCCGACGATGCTCATCGACTATCTTCGAGCGCCCTCCTGCTCAAACTGCAGATTACCAGCAGCTGAGCAACCTGGGCTTCGAGATTAGGGAATAGGAGATCACACCTCAGTTGTGGTCTACACAGGTTCTGATGCTGCCCCGACTGAACGCAACCGAAGACAGAGGTTAGCAATATGCTATGACTAATAAACGCTAGCGATTAACAGCTTCGATCGATATGGGGCGAGCGAGAACTGTTGGGTCACGCGTCGCACTGCACGCGCACGCACACACCAGTAGATAGGTGTGGCGACTGAGCTCGACTGGGAACAGCTCACTCGGTTGTTGGCAACACACAAGCGATTTGTAATGATGACATTCCATATTCAGCGAGTAGACAGGATTCAAATGTTTTTCCTTGTGAGCACCATGAAAGTGCCTGCGGTGACAGGGATGGAACAATGACTGTTCTCTCGTGGATTAGCACGAGCGAGAGAAGCCACTAACCGTTGACCGCTCGACTTCCTAATGGTTACTGGCATCCCACTACTAATGACATACAGCACTACAGCAGTATCGCCGTACATGAACACCGACAGCACAACATAACATGCCAGTTCGCGCTCATACCTCTCCTACTGCTACTCAAACCACAACTTTCGCTATTTTATAGTATCAAACTTATACCCCTCATACTTGTCTAAACCCGGGTCAAGCATGAACTGGTAGAGCCAGGGCATTCTCCCTTCATTCCTAAACGGACCGCGAGGGTTATTTTCGATGTATTTGGCCACCTCTGAGCAAGTCTCCTTCGTCACACCAGTTTCAAGTATCGCCTTGACGGGCTCGAACAGAGAGGAGAGAGGATACTTAGCAGCCAGCCCGGGGGTGATATCATACTCCTTGGTTTCCTTCGAGAGCGCCGCTCCTCTTCCCTTAAGGGGATATTATTGGCACGGTAGGTGGAAAATATGATTTCAGGATGACGGAAATTTGGTCTGAGGTATACGACAATTGGTAGGCGGAAGGGACCGCACATGGGCACGTAGGCAAGCTGACGAAGGATCGTCTTACACGTAAGTAACTTCTTGTCTGAAACTTTCGCCTCTGTCCTCGACCGGCCTCGCGACCTTCATAGCGTCTTCTTCACCCTCCGACAACGCAACTTCCACGTGCAGACCTTCGTAGGCAATAGTGCAGGTTTTGATAGTATCACGGATATCCGAGCACCAAGCACAGTCTATCACATCTTTCGATGCGGCAGTAATATTAGGTCTGAGCGAGGCGACCTGAAAACACGTCACGCGATTCTCATATTTTCACTGTCACGGCGACCACAGATGTAGCGGGCCCCGGTTCTTGCGCGTCTCTTACTCCTACCCGGGAGGGGTGAGCCTTCCGAGCCAGTGCCGATACCATAACCGATATGAATGGCAAAAGGCGAGTGGAGAAAGATATGGCCATTCCACAGTATGGATCAGCAGAGAGAGCCGCAAATGGAGGAAACTGAACCCGCATTTTCAAGTGCTTGAGGGGGTTCAGGGGAGTTTAGCCGAGGAGATTTTCGAAGCCACGTGAGCACCCAAGCCTGGCTATGGAATATAAACTCGTTACGTAGTTCTTACTGTCATCAAAGCCTTATGACGAATTTTTGCGTACAGTGAGGCCGCCACGTGTGTCAAGTGTCCTCAAGGCCGTTGATTGTCGCCCACGCCGCCGAGGCCGCAGAGCTCTAGCTTCACCCACAACCTCAACAGTGAATAACCAAGAGTCGGTTCCCAAGAGGTTATGAGGACTCCTCATAGATCTCACTTGGAAAGTACGACTGCTCCCACCATGGACGCGATGCGCTACTCGTCGAGGACGGTCCCACAAGGCCTAAGGTCGGCGACAACCTACCGCACTTGAGTTCTAAGAGTTCTGAGGTCAATCTTAGAGGCGCGGATCTTGAGCGATGATCGTCGGATGGTTCCACGCCCTCTCGCTAGCTGCAGAGCTAGCTGTAGAGCTAGCATTGATTCCAAGGACAGTAGGGCAGGGAATCAATGACAGATTCACGAGACGGCAACGGGAAATGTACGCGCTCAAAAAAAGCCCGAAGGAGTGGAAAAGCTGGAAGGGCAGGGGAACGCTTAAAAGACTCGCAAGAAGGCAAGAATACTAGTATGGAATACTGGCATATCATACCAGTATTGAAGCAACACGTACAGTATTAGCCTATCATAAATCAATGATGACTTATCATCAAGTTCCACTGTGAGTGTGACGCTCACAGCTCCTGCGCAGTACAACAGTATCAACATAATGGTGATCATCGTCGTCATCATCATACTGAGCCGCTCGTCGTCATTCTGACGGAATGTGAGCGACGCTGACAGCGTCACGCTGTCTGTCTCCATACCAGCGTCGGAGGCGAGCGCATGCCTCGTCGCTGGATTTCCATTTGTATGGAATGGCCTTGGGCGAGAAAAGAATGGTGGAGTTGAGTAATGGATGGGATTAGAACGGACTCGGGGATCTGTTCGCCCTGGGCAACAGCTCGGGGATCTGGTTGCCTTCTCGGGTTTCGGGAGGGGCCTCTGGTGCCCTGTTCCTGACTTTACCGCAATTCAGGCGTTGCGTTCTGCTGAGTATCTCGTGCGGTTACTTGAATTTCGTTCTTCACCCGATTCATCCCACGTCACATAACTCGAGGAGCGGGAACAGTTCATCCCCATTAAGATGTCGACGGCCAAGTCCATCATCATCACTACTGCAGCGGCAATGGTTGTCAATTTAGCTCCTCTCGGTGAGGCAATCGAGGCAGCCTCGTGGGTGAACCCCCTCAATCTTGAAGAAGTAACCCGCTTCTCTGAACAGTCCCTTCTTCACAGCGAGGGGGACTTTCTATAAGAATCCTTCAGGACTTCCCTTCACTGCTCGACATGAGCCTCAGGACCGACGGAGGTGGTGTGACTTGTCATTACAGCAACGAAAAGACCATGGATGGAGGCCCTAAATCGATCAAGTTCCGCCTTGAAAGGGGCAGCGCGGCGAAGACAGAATTCGTAACCTGCCTGTGTGGGGGAAACACTTCAGCTTTCGAAGCGAATTGTAAGTCATCTCCTCGTATTTTCGGGTTCCTCCCCTATTGAGCTCTCTGTGTTGTAGTGGCTTCGATTCCAACGTTCTCAAGAGGTTCTACAGCAACTTCCCACAATTCAACTACCGTGAAGCAGGCCAGATCTACAAGTTTGAGGATCCTCCGGAACCAACCGGCTTGGATCCACTCCGGAATGTCAGTGCATCAACTTGCAGTCACGTACTGGAGAGCGTGAGCTCAGCTGCCAAACAGTTGGAGAAACCAGCCGGAAGCTCGGGCGAATGGATGCCTCAGGATACCCTATTTTCCATGGCCAATGGGATCAACACTCTACGCGAAATGCGGAAGGCCTGTTCGGCTGCGTTTACGATCATAAGGAATCAATACCCCACGATTATCAAAATCTGTGATGAATACTTCAGAGTGTCGGATAAGACAATCGATACTACTCTCTCAGCTGTAAATAAAGGATGGCGTCTTGAGAAGAATGCAAATGTCAACACGTTTCGCCGCACTGCGGGCGGCCGCAGTTCTGGCCAAGGTGTTTTCGGAGCTTTTCTACACAAGCTTGGGTTCTGATATGTGAATGAGACCGAGACGTGAAGAACGTGTGAAATAGTCATTATATTCATCCATTTTATGTCATCATGTCATTCATTTTATGTTGTCTACTGCTTCTCTCTTGTTGCGTTTAGTAAGGCGGCCTCACTGAGGCCCGATGAGCGCACCTTTCTCTTCAACAGACGTACAAGAAAGTCTCTCGCATACTGGTTTTATTCACTCAAGTACGAACTTCCGATGGTCGGCGGCGGCGGCCGCTGAGAGTCACCGGTATCACCAATTTGGTAATAACAATGGGTATATCAGAAGAGACCCCCGAAATGCAGACAATTTGCAGACCTTTTGGTCAGACTCCGGGAGAGCATTGGAATACTTTCGACGCTGATATGGGCTCCTGCGGCGACGGCGGCGCTGCGCCACTGCCAGTCGCCCACTGAAGAAATCTTCGTCGGGTCATGGATTCTCTACTCACGTTAAGCGTTAGAAGATCGTTCGATGACTTTTCAATCAGACGCTCGGATATGAGCTCAACTTGCCACAGACATGAGCCAGGTCGTCCGACGTCCCGCTTGCGAAGCGGCAACTCATTTTCCGTTAACTGAAACCTCCGACTACGGGGACTGGGAGTCTGAGAGGCGGTGGCCGCGACGAGCCTGAAGGCACTGAGGGTAACAAGGGAAGACACCGACTGCCCTACCTGCTACCTTACGCCAGCAGTTCCCGCGCTTGGCTACGCATAGCGCGTACATAACCTCTACGCGTGCAGCGGTCAGCCTGTAGTGAACCGCCTCTCTAGTTGTTGTTTTATTCGGATACATCATTGTGTTCGACCTGTCTCTATGGCGTGTGCAGGTGCACCATCTCGTTGCAGTAGGTGTACTTGTAGAACACAACATAAGTAGATTGGGCTCATAGTGAACGAGATAGAGCAGATAGAAAGGTGGAGTAGTTGAGAGAATGGAGTGATAATGCGAAGCTAGTATGAGGACAGTCCATTGCGTTACGTAAACAGTGCACGAATCAGTGATATCTTAGCGCCCTTTGTGTATTGCACTAGCGCGAAGCTAGTAGTTACTATTGAGACTAATCTTATTATATGCATAACTAAGAAGTATCAAGAGCCTTACTTCCTTTCCTATGTCACATTTTCCGTCGAGTTCTAAGGGAGGCAAGCTTCCTGTCAACTCTAGTGAATGGCCTGGCCTAGCCGGGATCACCACAGCCCAGCGAGAGCCTACACCTAAATTTCCCGATTCACCCGAATTCGTGAGGTGTGTCCATGATAGGAAAGATCATCTATTATTGCTTCCGCCAGGCACTTTCGATCATCAGAGGTTGTCATGTTAAGGTCAGATCATACCTCGGTTACCAGGGCATTGTTGAGCCGCTTTCGAGTGTCTGAGTTCACTCCGACGTATCCTAGGTTGACCATGAGCGCGGGCAAGGAAGAAAGATACGCACAAGCAGTGGTTATGCGTATCTTATCGTATCGTACGGTTGTTGACGACCCTCCTCCCAACTAGCCAAACATCATTGTC
This sequence comes from Perkinsus olseni, assembly GCA_013115135.1. NCBI lineage: Eukaryota > Perkinsozoa > Perkinsida > Perkinsidae > Perkinsus > Perkinsus olseni. Next base: position 109,555 of record JABANP010000139.1, on the reverse strand, counting down.
GATAACACAGCGACGCCCTCTCAAATCATCCAACGTTACGTGATCGGCGTACAACTCCTCGAATCGGTTGAGAGAAGCTTCGCCTCTTCAAGGTCCCCTCAACCGTACCATAAATCCCACGACTCATCCCTGGATACCGTATAACATCGCGAGCTGTCCGCTCGTCAAGCAACGCCCTCGTGCCCGATCGGGGCCCATGAGAACTATACGGGTCGAAGTGTCTACCTACACTCCTGCTGTTGTTGCCCATCTTCTGAGGGCGCCTCCCCGAACTCGGATGAAGGGCGGGCGATCCTTCATTGCTGACCCGGCTCACTGGCTTGCTGCTCCCGCTAACCCTCTCTCGGGTGGGCTTCGCTGATTTCCTCGCTTCTTTCAGCGCCTTGGCCGGGATTCGATCCGGAGACCTCTCGGGATGGACCTTCGCAACTCCCTCCGGCGCGGCTTCGCTCCGCCGAGACTTCAAAGCGCCACCGCCCCCTGGTCTGGACTGCTGAGCAGAGGGTTCGCCTCCAAAACGCTGAGGCGGTGGTGGGGGGATCGAGTCAGCAGACGGCCCTGAAAACAGCGATCTTTCCTGAGGGAGGTCACGGCAGCTCATTGCCTGTGTGTCGTTTTGGTAGAGATGCTTCCACCTGGATTCCCCTGCTGTCTGTTCTTGTGGCTTTCGACGTGTCTCCGGACGAGAGAGCATACTGAGGTACGAGTCAAATGTCCCTCTACAAACCAAGGGAGGGGCCAGCCCGAAGTCTCCTCGACGATCTAGCGAGCCCTTCCAAAGAGACCAGGCGAATGTTTGCAAGGCGCTTCTTGGTAGCCCTACATGGTACAGAGCAGGGCCGCTATAGACGATCATTCACATGTTGCTACGAGAATCGGGGATGAGCACACCTTGTGTAGCAGGAGGCCCAACTTTACGATAAGCTTTCTTAGTCGCTCGTCCAACTCCTTGACATACCTGAGGAGTCAAAGAATCTGGTCATACCGAGAAATCAATTAACGCCGAGGCTCGAAGCATCATGCTGCGAAAGGCCAGCACCGGCAGCACCTCCTGGAATTATTAGGAAGAGCAAAAAAAACGATGTCTCAGGTTCTTGCGCAAACATCAACCAGCAAGGCTCGCTGTCACGAGGGGGTCACTGCTGTCCATTGCTAGTCCATCACCTGGTCCGCCGCTCGCTCCGTGTCCGGTATCGGGCGTATGCAGTCAAATGCTTCGACGCTTCCTCGAGTGCCCCCGACGGAGAAGTACCAGCTCTGAGCAGTACAGTCACTTGAGTTTCTTCGGACCAGGTTCGACAAGCCTCCCCGTCCACCCACCCGGGCCACCCTGAGTGCACCTCCGATCTCCACGCCTCTCGTTCACGCTCGGCTGCCAGCGCTGCGGCTTGTGACGCCTGCCCAGAGCGAACACAGGCACGACGACCTTAGCAATGCTGTACAGTGTAATGCTTATATCACCGATCCTATTTTGCTCCGATAAGAAGCTACTACGCTGAAGCTAATCTAAGACGTTGATGATGCGACAGCCCAAAGGTTGGATTCCAAAACCCGGTTGTTGTGTTCTCCACCAGTCAGTCTCTTCACACGAGCCACACCAGCACCCACCTGATGGTTGAGCTCTCTCGCATCAGCAGTTTCCTGGAGCAGTCTGATGAGCCGCTCGACCTTCCGATGGAGATCGACTCCAGGGGGACTGTGGATTTCTTGATTTAACCCGTCCTGAGGCGTAGGGGCGAACTCGGGACTGCTTTTAACGCGTAAAAACCAGTGCTAGAATCTGTACTGGTTTTGTGATGGCACACGTTGGTCGATTGAACACGCAAATCGAACGCCATCATTATCCGAGCCCCTTACTGAGCACATCAGCAAGAGTCCAACTGAGCCGGAACCAGTGTTGGCCTATAAACTCACAACCTTCCAAGGCGATCGAACTCTCGACCTACTAGGTCGGACCTAGTCCCGTCCACCATGGCCGACTCACCTCTGCTAGGCCGAATGTCTCCTTTGCCCCGTTCTCGCCTCGTGATGATACACAATCTTCCTCATCGTTCTTATAAATACCACCTTCGAGGCTTCCTTCCGTTGTCCCCTCGTTAACCCCTACTAACTTCACACACTCCTCAATTCGCTCGCTTTCATATTCGATATCAAGTTCGCTCAAACGCCTCGATGCTTCAACGAGCTGCACCGTCTGCTCCCTCAACTGGGTCCGCATCATAGCTAGCTCGAGGCGAAGGGCCGAGTTGTTCTGCTCAACGCACGGAGAAGCTGCTGGCTTCCTCGACTGTGGCATCGGGAGAACTCTGATCCGAAGCTGAGCCCTCCACAGTGATGCCTTTTCGGTGCATCGACCTCTCCCTGTAAGCGCCACGGTCGACCTCAAGATTCTCCGAGGGACTAGCGAACGCAACACCATTAAAAAACGTAAGAAACATGACGCTTACACAAGTTCATCGGTGATGCGAGCGATCTTCTCCCACACCAACCTCAACTCTTCTTCGCATTCGCTCGGTATTAGCGGGCCATCACCTTCGACCGGCTGATAAAAGTTGTGCCCCAACCACTCACGCACGAGGGCCGTTGCAAAGCACCCCGGTGGTAGGGAGAACGTGAGCTCGAGGGTATCTTTCTGGGGCCTCGTCCACTTCAAGTTGATCGGTCTTATCAATATTTCCCTCGCTTCTTTCGCCGGGTTAGCTCGGCCGTTCATGGAGGGTACGTGGAGGTCCTCTAGAACCCTGTCCAAGAACTTGCCTGCCTCGTTCTGAGGCTTCAAACTGCTGTTCACAGGCAAAGGCAGACACACGTGGCGAGCTGTCGAGCTCTTCTTGCCGTCCCAAATGTAGGGTGGGAAGTGATGTACAGAACCCCCAGGGCCGTTGATGACCAAGTCTCCTCGAAGAGGTCTAACACCGAGTTCACTGACCCTGAACTGGACGAGGTAGTTCCACAGGAGACTGTGCCATGAATGAACGTAGCTCGCCCATTGATTTTGACTTATGGCCCGCTTCCAGTCGATATTGTCAGCCGACTGTTTCTCAGCTCTGGCCAACAAAAGGCGCATCTCGTGAGCTTCGTAACCACTACCAAGAGCTTCATACACGGACCGAAGGGCGCCACCTTGAAGTTTCAGACGAACCCAGTCACGGCCCTTGGGGTACAGCCCGATGAGCATGGCAACAACCGCCTCCAAAACGTCGCCCTTCTCCAAGTACTGACCAACGATGGGAGAGTTAAACCGGGGTACACCAAACCGTTGCAAGCCGAAAAAATTGACGAAGCCCGAGTCGCGTATCTTAGCTAGGACCTCGTCGTGCTTGGAGTGACCTATTATTCTCGAATCGCCGACAAAGGTGAGCTTGAACCAATTGCCTGCAAGGGCTCCCCACGTCAAGGGGGCTTGAACGCCCACAGGATCCCCTAGCTCGAATGGTAGAGCCTCTCCTCGTCGAGAAGCGAAGAAAAGGTTCTGGAACTGCACTTGAGGAACGGTGATGTACTGCATAGTGTCAGCGCCCTTGTCCTTCCGACCAGCATAGGTGAAGACCGCCGGATCACACTTGGCAACCTCCGCCATAATCTTGATACATGTGTCGGTCTCGACCTTTGTTTTATGCAAGGTTAAACGAACATATGGAGCCGAGCTAACTTCACGACCGAAACTGTGCGGTAAAAGATACTCGCAAAGATTCGTCTTGAACTCAACCGGCCGGCCGTTGTTGCCAAAGGGGATCTCGCGAACCACGAAGTGCTCCGGGGCGAGAGTCAAGTCAGCCCTCTTCGAATCAACGCCGTGACGCGTCCAAAGGAGGTTGCCCTCGAATGGCCGGTCCCAGTCGTTCAGAACAGTATCAGTGCACATTCCCATCAGCTTGTGGAGCTCTCGAGACCCCGTGAGCTTGTGGATAGAGGATGCTGATGTTAGGCGTATCAAACGACGTCTATGCAACATTTAATAGAGCTTCACTTTACTATGACAAGACTCACGCCGAGTGAACCTCCAATGGCAGAACACATCTTCTCTGGTCACGCTGGAAACTCACACGCGAGAGCTCCCGGCAGAAATAATCGGAAGGACAATCCCGACGACTGTCAACGCAACAATCGTAGGGCTCATCGTACGCGTCAGCACCGAGGAGGCGACCGACGTCTTAAGCGTCACAGCATCAGATGCCGCGGCGACAACGGAGGCCTTCGAGACCCTCATTGTATATCAGCGAGGTCAATAGGTCAAACGCTAATTAGTGTTATACTCTGTTAAGTAAGAAATGGCTGTGAGATGCGAAAAAGTTGGTATGTGCAGCACGAGCAGCAGCAGCTGGTGCTGGCATGCCTAGCAGTAGGGTGAAAGTTCAGTGAAGCCATCAATGTACGCGACTCAATAATACAAACCGTTGGAGGCATAGAAATGATACGACGACGACAATAAGGATTATGGTCAAACGATTATCACGTCGAGCTGCTCGCTGGTGATGATCAACCAGAAGCAATAGTTATCAGAGACTCCGTAGCCTTCAGTCGGAAGGCACACAGACATGTACGATTATTGAAATCGGTGACAAAAATATCAGTCTGGCGGCCCTTGGAGAAGGCAAGCTTAGGGAAGAGATGCTTCACGATCCGCATGCTGAATAAGTCGATACATAAATCGACAACCTTCGCTCCGCTAACAGGATGGGTGTATCTGCAACACCGTCACACGAACAAGCAGCACTAGGCTGACCTTATCCGTCTTACCTGCGCATCGAGCAAGATTCTCTGCCGAAAGCCTTAGCGATAGCATCAGCATCCTTCGGGCCTTTGACGGGTAGATGCCTCAGAGCGGAGCCCGCAGGTTGGAGAATGAAAGCCAGGTCAGTCTCCAGGAGTTGAATAAGATCGGAGGCACTGGGATCGGTCTTGTCAAGGAGAGCGCTCATAGCCGAAATGTCGGCGAATTTATGAAGAGTGCTTATCTGAAGATGAAAAATTACTGAATGGCATCTTTGGTTGAAGCTGGGGCCATTCGAGGTAGAAAGGTACTCGATGCTGCTGCTTTAGGGACAACTCACCTCCATTTCTCCACACGTGAGGGAGAACACCAAATAAGCTGAACCACTTGAAGTAATCGGCACCATCTCCGGGAAGCGTTGGGTTAACAATCCGCCCTCCGAAACAGGCAGGGGCTGTGCTGGTGAGCGAACAACCGATCCTATCTGAGAACAAGCCCGACTAAGAACCCCTTGGCAAGCTGGGTCGAAGCGCTCACCACTGTTGTGAGAAGCCTGGCCTGGTCACCCATCTCTCGACCGTGACGACCCTCCGAGACATCAACCATCTGGATGTAGTCCACAGAGTAAGGTCCACTGCCGAGGTGACGATGGCAGGCGGGCGGCTGGCAATCGCTCACCGGCGAGGCCTCTGATTTGGGGGAGCTCTGATCTGCATACAGTTCCAAAGACGAACGCTATCGGAAGCTCGCATTGGCCAAAATCACCGCAACCGTCGATTGTCTTACCAGATCCGGCGATAGTGTCGATTTCTTCACTTGGCGTTTTACCGGCAGCAACAGTTGCGCCGTCGCCAACTTCACCACGTCGTAAGAAGAGGCCAAGGACCATTAGTAACCCGAGGGAGTAGAGGAAAGCGAGCCTGCGAACGATGGAGTTTCCTTCCATCCCGTCAGGCTCCTGTTTGCAACACGAAGCCGTCTAGCCTAGAATGGAAGTTTCACTCAGTGCTCACGGCAAAATGAGCCGAAATTTTAGCGCGCGCCCAGCTGATCGATATATGCTCATCGGCACGAGTCTTTATGAATAGTGGAGCGATTCAGTTGAGTAATTTCTTGGCATCAGCCGCTTACGATGACTTCTGAGACCGAGACAGAGTATTGGACGATCTCGACGGGTGTGGCTTGCCGGAATGGTTGGAGCTGTAGGGAGTGCAAAGGACCAATAGTTAAAGGCACCCCACTAGTCTGCAGGGACGGCCGAAAACTACGTTTCATGTACTTCACTACTTAGGCTCGCCTTTAGTCGTTTATCACTCTGGGCACAGGTATCATCCGAAGTGCTTCAGTGGTTACTCAGACGTGCGAACACAGCCCGCTAACATAAGGTTAGTCAGACTGGTGTCTTCATCCATAGGCAACTGGCTTTTTGTCGTCTTTTCCGCCCTGCTCATCCTCAGAGATATCCAAGGGAAGTATCCTTACCTCAGCAGAGAGGCTCCAAAGGAGAAGGGACATGGCAAGTGGTCTACTTCCTGTGGGTATGTTGGCTGAACTCAACAGGAGTTGGTTGAAGTTTTTAATATATGAAATAGCAAGCCCTAGGCGGGAAGTTTTCCCCGTTCGTGGATTGGAGCGTTAGAGAAACTCATTAGACAACCGCGGCCAGCGGTCCGCTGGTTCGAATGGTCGACCAGTTCCAGTTTCGCACGAGGGTGTCCCTCGGTGGGACCGAACAATGTGAAGTCGCAAAGCACAAGCGAAACTTTCGCTGCGAAAGGTGGAGGGAGTCGCTCTGAGAGACTTGCACTTCATTATGGCAGTGAAGCCGTCGACAGGCTTGCTGAGACTGCATGCGTTAATGCTGTCACTAGGGAATTAAGAAGACTTCTTTTCATAAACTTCGGTTAACCACAGCGGTTTCCCGCGAGGTGGTCCGGTCGTGAGTATGTAGAAGCACACTCTGGGTTCTGTGGTTTCTACTGAAGAAAGGCTATACCGAATGCCTCTCGCGAAGCAGTCACTACTATCGGTTGATTTTGAGATTGAGTGACTCGCATTGTATCGGTCGGATTGAACTGCTGATTCAGCAGTTCAGGAGAACTACTTCAGCAGTGCTGAAGTAGTTCTCCTGAACTTCTGCCACGAAGAACACTCACCGCCGAATCTGGCGAAAAATGCGGTCTCGACAAACTCGTTATAAGACTCCTCGCTTTTGTAGTACTAGTCATAGGATCACTAGACCAGTGGAAGTAGTAGTGGTCTACTACCACTCAATAGAAGCACTCGTTGAAACCGCCCGTCGTGCACAAAGGGGACGAGTGTTGTGGATCACCGAGATTTGCTCATTGAGCAATGCTCAATCGATCATTCAGCGCAGCGTAGGCTACGCTGCGTAGTTATGGCCGAAAAAGGCAATGCCGAAGACGAGCGAAAAGCTTGACAAGCTTAGCTTGTTATAAGCCCTCTACTTGTCTGATAAGTCGCGCTTCACGGGTTTATCTTCCTCTGGACGGCCCGTATTGGATCCCGTTAAGCATGTATCTGATTATCAGATACATCAGATTCTGATACACTGGAGATGCACCCGCGTAGTGAAAAACGCTAGCGAAGAACACATCACGAATTTCACTTCGCGAAAAATCGCGAGAAAAAAGATAAATCGCGAACAACGCATTCACGATTAACACATCACGGAGCTTTGCGCGATGTCATATCGCGTCCTGCGATATCGTAATCAGGTCACCGGAAAGACCGGTTGGGAGCGAAAAAGAGGAAGATGTTAGGGCGCTACTCCTATACCTGTTTGCTCATGATACAGAGAATCTAGATTCACCAGAATTCGGCACGCCCGCACTGGCCTGGTAGGCGACCCACCCCTCCTCTGCAGCCTGCTCCTGCACTTCCGAAGTGACTTCGTGTAGAGAATATCAAAACGTTTCAGAAATCCGAACGCTCGCTCCACAGCACTGCGGATCGAAGCATGGCGGCGGTTAAAGGCGTTCTCGGCAGCATTCAGGACAGGCCTAGCCGGAGACCTTTTATGGGGGGTGAGCAACCGGAGCTGGACGTTGTACTCGAGATGGCGAATACTTTTACTATTGCTTGGATTTGAATTGCCTACTGTTCAATTAGCTAGTATCTTTGCTGTGCAGGTATTGTTCATTCACCCTTCTTTCGCACGTACTACCTTTCCGGATCGCGATTCAAAAGAGGTGGTGCAGGCCAGTTGGGGAAGATTCAAGACTTTCACCGTTGGAGTCGATCTACTCCGTCGACTCATCGCTCCTCTCTATCAGGCAGTGGCTTCTCCGCGTAATCGTGTCCACTAACCTGGAGAATCTGCCGGCATTCCCCTCTATGAGCTCAACAAGTTGTACTTTGAAGCCCACTTTGTTGCCGCAAACTTGGCATTTGGCGCGGAAAAAGACTGGCCAAGTTGGCCAGGCCAAGAGGGGCATGCAGATCCTCCTACCACACGATGCGAGTCGGGACAGCGTGTGCGTGCCGCATACGTACGCGCGCACGCTCCAAATGACCCGACCTTGCACAACAACTTATTTTCAACATGACCGAAGACGTTCTCCGAACTCTGCGTCGCTACGCTGTAGCCCAAAGTAATGCCGCCGACGGGATGATTCGTGACGTGGATGACTAAGGCCGTAGCCGAGGCTGAGGCTCAGCCTTAGCCATTGGCCTCAGCCGCTGAGGCCGAGCTCCATCCTGGAGTTTGCAGTGCAAACTTTGCACAGCACGAGGCCGCTTCAACGTATTTGCCAGGACCCACTGTGCTCCCTGGAACACAGAAGGGACCATCCTGGTGAGTCGGTGGAAGATTTTAGGGCATGGGTCAAGGCCGTGATGATTAGGCGCCACATGCTTCAAGCATATGGCGCCATATATTAGTTTTTCAGTTTCCTCGAATATTAGGGTTGTGCTTGTCAGAATTTGTCAACTTCTGTAAGAAGCTGTAAGTCTCTTGGTACATTGGTACATACTATGTACTTCATAGGTGCATTGCGGTTCATCATAACAGTTATGCGAATACAATCAACATTGCAATTCTTGATTTCATGATTTGGTACAACGCTCAACTGTACTCTGTACACGATGTCTCCGTGGTGAACTCGCATCACGACAGCTTCGGGCTAGGATGAACGGAATTGCGAGGGTTGAACAGTCATCTGCGGAAGGTATTCTGAACCTATAGCGATGCGAGCTGCTCATCTCATGAGTTATCACCGTACAAATGAAGGGAAGCCCGATTCATCGTCGTCTCCACCCTGTACTACAGCCCCCGGCAACCCATGCGTGCACGCTAGTGTAACACGCACGCATCGATGTCTAGCTCGGGTTCTCGCGAAAACAGGCGGTTTGGCGCTACTGTTAGATCGCGACATCAACAGCTGCGTTCAACGCCAACATGTGGTTATGTCTCTCCTACCTGCTCCTCGGGGTGCTCGCGGGCGGATACACTGTCGCCGAGGTAAAGGAAAAGTTCGACGCCTACAAGAAGCGGTGATAACCCTTCCGTTGTCGTCCACCCGCATCACGGCAAGCTTCCCATCTCAGCTTCGGGCATGACTTCGGAGACGATGATGATCGCCGAATGGCGGTGTTTGATACAAACCTCCGCTATATAGAAAGCGAGAATGCGAAAGGTGAAACGAGATCAACAAGTTCTAGACGGATCTCCTCCCCGGTTCGCAATGCTGGTTCAGCCTGAACTTCTCAGGTCTGTCCTACACGCTCAAGGTCGGTCCGTTCGCTCATCTCACCAATGCTGAGTTCAGGGAGACCATGTTCGGAAAATCTCCGAGATTCTCATCGCAACGATCCCGTGGTAGCACCCACTCCCGCAAACGTCGGACTTCACCCCTCAGGGACTGCAACCAACATCGAGGAATCCAGTGGGTCTATCGAAGAGCTTCCGAAATCTGTGAACTATGTTGCCAAAGGCTGGGTCACCGATGTCAAGGACCAAATGAACTGTGGTAGCTGCTGGGCCTTTTCAGCCACCGGTGAGAAGTCTCATGCATTCGCTATGGCGAGCACAGCGTGTTCATCGCTTCCTCCTTTCACAGGCGCGCTCGAGGGTCTCCACAAGAACGTCTCTGGTGAGCTGGTGTCGCTTTCTGAGGAAGAGCTTATCGACTGCAGCCAAGACTATGGCAACTGGTGGGTCTCTTCACGTATTCACTGAAGACGGTTGGGTTTGCCTCAGCGGCTGTTTGGGAGGGTTGATGAATGAATCCTTCCGCTATGTAGCAGACCATGGGCTCGGTGCTGAGAAGGATTACCCGTACACATCGGGGTTCCTCCCATTTCCACCCGGCGGTCTACCGCCGATGCTTCCCTGCGCTAACAATGCCAAGAAGGATGTTATTAAGGTGAGCTGTGCTGCGCTGGTCCAGAACCAGTCGAACTCTGGACCCTCTGTTCAGAGCCACTCCATCAGCTACGTTAACATGAAGCCCAACTCGAAGTCCTCCCTCCTTGCTGCAGTGGCCCGCATTGGCCCAGTAAGCGTTGCCCTCGATGGGATGTCTGAAGCATTTCAACACTACGGCAAGGGAATTCTAGATTGTAGATTGCTGCTTCTATCTGGGTTGTTAAAACGCCTAGCTCTCTTCAGCTGGATGTTCGCCCGCCATCAATCATGGGGTACTCGCAGTTGGCTATGACATGGACACTGATGAGCCGTGAGCCGACCTCCCTTGCGGGGATGCCCTCCGGACGACCATCAACCTGTTCAGCTACTATCTCGTGAAGAACTCTTGGGGCACAGGTTGGGGAGAGGAAGGGTACATCAAGATCGCCATAGACGACTCCGCTGATGGTGAGCTGCAAGCTCCGAAAGCGGACCTCTTGTTCAGCCTCCCGCCGCTGTATCCTTGTTCTCAGGAGTTTGTGGCATCTTGCTCGATCCGAGCTATCCCATACCAGCATGAATGGCAGAAGAGGACTACCAATCTTCTACTGGACCTGCCGGCGGTTAATTTAATTACATTTTCTTGCGAACTCCTAACTTAACCGTCACACTTCAGGGTTCTCAAGGCCCACATCAGCTCGCAGTACATCTGTCATCCGGTGAAGGGAAACCATTATGATTTGAGATTGTTATACATTTAGTCCTCATTCTTCATCCGTCATGCTATGATGCAGGCCTTTGCTGTCTGTACCCTTGTCGTTATCTACTTACCAACTCGGGTGAAAGTCACTTTCACGATTCTTGACGACAGACCACCGCCTGGCCATTAGTCCCTCTATGTTGTGTTGTTCCCATGCGCTCTTAAGAAGGATCATATTCGAACAAATTTCTCCCAGGTAAAGCGATGGCCTTCATGATTTTCAAAATCACAAAATCAGATTTTGTGAACCGAGGTGTACTCTGCCACCCATCGTAGAACTGCACTGATGGAGCAGAGTTGGCAGGGATCTCAATCATCCGACAGGATCATGGCCTCAACGGAGATACGCAACAAATCACCGCACGTGCCGGCTTAAGACTTTTGGCCAGAGGCTCTCTTTCAGGCTTCACGCGCTGATCGACGTCAGCATCAGGTGGTTTGTCAGAAGGCGGGCCTCAACCCGACTCGGTCGTCCTAGGCTCGAGTTGGGACTTCCAAGAATTCAACTGGAAGTAAATAACTACCTAGAAAGTTGTGAGAAGCGAGGAGAACTCCAACCTTCTTCGGCGTGCGCCTTTCCCTTCGAGGGAGCACCCGCACCGACAGCGCAGCCGATCTTCATTGAGGAGGTCTGTAAATCAAAAACATTCGTTTGCATAGGAAACATGAATTGACTAAATCTTCCACAGCCGTATGAAACCATCTCCTCCGCCGGTCGCCTGAGTGAAGCTAAGATTCCAGCAGCGCATCGACGAGCCCCAACCACTGGAGTGTGGATCACCAGTGTTCCGTCATCTAACCATCTCACGCATGTGACGCCGTCCTTGTGGCAGTCAAAAATCCTCGTCACGAGATTTGCTGTGGCCAGATCAAAAATACAAACCTGAACCCATCGGTAGAAGGGCCTCCGCCCCTCTGGAGAAGATCCTCACCGTTTTATCGAGACCGGCCGTGACCAATCTGCTGCCAGCTGCTAGCCAATCGCAGCTCATGATACGGGAAGTATGGAAGGTCCAGTGCTGCGTCGAGGGCATGGTCGCCCAGTCCGTCGTCGAGATGACACTCACCGAACCTGCCCGAAAGGGTTGCATTCGCCTCGACTGCCCTCCTCGGGAGAACGCCGACTGGCGGCTCACCGTCAACAGCACCCACGGCGAGGTGTTTCTTATCCCGAGAGAATCGCAGCAGGCAAACGTCTGCCTTGTGAATGGATTTGATCGCTCTGACCTGCCCGAGCAGTACATGGCATCTGTAGCGGTCGTCCGGAGTGTGCTCACCTGCTCGCCTGCAGAGTTGTAGACATGCACCACCCGCTCGGTGGTCTGCTCATGCAGGGAGGATGTCGAGGCTTCGTAGGCGGCCACGAAGCACCTCAGATCTTCACCAACTGCCAACTGAAGAGAGAAGGCCACCACTCGGCGAAGGACGTTAATGCAGCGGCCTCCTCCAACAGAAATGAACTTTCAAGACACATGATACTTCGTCTGCCTAGTGAAACTCGTGGCGCTGTTATGCCATCTAGAGGCGAGCAGCCCAGCATTCACGTATTCCACACCCTAATGCCGTACACGATGCACTCCTGCCACTACACTGGGATGGGCAGAAACGGATTACCGCCCCAGGTGAAACCGGGCGCATGAATCTTCTAAGGAAGCGAAGTGCCGCGTGAGCATATCGAGAATAACCCTCAGAGTGCGAGCAGCCCCTATTGATCGCGAAGCTTTGCCAACGCAGTTTCACCGCTAGAGGGTCTCGGGGAAGCTGGACCGTCCATTTCCCATCCGCCGTCTCGAGTCGACAACCCTTGGCCGAAAACAGGATAGGCGAGCCTTCCGAGAACCCCAACAACTGGGAGGCATCGGGGATCTGACCGAGTAGCTCCTCTGGATTGACAGGCCCCCGCGCATAGACACCTGTCCCAGCCTGGCCATCCCCTGCAGTACGGTACCGGCCTTATCCACCATCACAGGCCAACCCGAGCTGCCATTGTGATAGAGAACTCCGGCCGAGGGACGGATGCCCCTCGCGATGCTGGAAAGGTGCGGTATTCTCAGCGCTGGCTCATGGGTGACTACCAGAGGACTTCATGATTCTCGAGCTTCCACTCGTGCACGGTGGAATCCGTAGAGGTCCAGATCACGCTGCTCCTCTGAGGGGTTGATAGCTAGGCTGCAGACCTGACACGAATGAGTGGGAGAATGCCCTAATAGGAGTTGGATCCTATGGAACTTTCTCCGTCATGATAGAGCCTAATCAGTGTACCTTGCCGCTGCTTCCAACGATCGCCTCAATGAGCTGCCCATCGGATACGCTCCACCTCATCAGCCGGCCATCAAGGCAAGTAGTGATGACCGCGTCCTTGCCAGCTGCCTGACGGCAGAAGCTGGCCAGATGAGACCGACTCAATGCTGCTTACTGCGACGCCAACTTGCTGGTCTCCGAGATTTTTCCCGACCTCAACGTCCCAAGTCAGAGTGGCAGCTTCTTGCCCTAGATGGAAGCATCGAACCTGCTGGTGCTGTGGGATGTAGGAGCATCAGAGAGGCATCGCACATGCTTGTCCGCGTACGCCACAACCACAGTGTCGTCATCGGGGCACACCAGGGAGAACGCTGTACAAGGGATTTTGGGGAAGGCATAGCGAAAGTCGGCCGTGGACCCTAACAGACGATAAGTGATTTTAGGGAGTGCTTAGCTACGAATGGCGGAAGTTGTGGTACCGAGTGAGCGGGGGTCTGCCACAAACGAGAACATGGCGGTCGGTGCGACAGCCGTAGGACTATCGTCAAATTGCAGCAGGGATGAATGGCAAAATATCCCTTCTGCCCCCGACCACTGCACGGGTCACGCTTCGGTACCTTCATAGGCGTTGACAAGGCCATCACTACCGCAGGTGAGCAGGAGGTGGCCACTAGGAGTGAAGGCTGTCCCCTGTACAAAGTTACTGTGCTTCCCTGAGGGGGGAGAATCTTCAGGGTTTACACGACTTAGCACTTACCAGTGTGAGACATCTTGAACTTGAACGGAGGTCCCTCGTAAAAATTGACGCACATATCTTCGGACCCTAAGACCGGTTGCATAACCAGTAGACATGCTCCTTGAGAGGGACTAACCTGTAGCAATTCTGAGAGGCCTTGCCGGGCGAAAGGCGATGGTATTAACGGCCTTCTGGTGGCCGGACATATCACCAATCTGAGGATGGCGGGTCGGTCGAGAGAGGGCCAACCTCAGGACTTGCCTTGTTGCCAGTATCCCACATGATGCAAACAGCAGAGACCTCTCGTCCACTCCCACAGGCGGCGATGCGCTGGGAGTCGGGAGACCAGGAGATTCCCTATTGGTGACGGTGTGACAGGGCAAGCGGGGAGCTGTCTTGGGGCTGACTCTGATCTCGCCACTCCAAAGTCTGAACTCGCCCTTGTGGGGATGATCTCCTTTGGCACCCCAGACCTGTCAGAGTGGTCGAGCAGTGGGACCAAGGCGTTCTCACCATCAGAGCGCCCGAGATGTCACCGCTGGCGACCCATTGGCCGTTGGGGGATATTGCAACAGCCTGGACGCGTCTACCGGCATGGCCGACGTACATGAACTGAGACGGGAGGAGGAATCGCAAGAAAGGTCCGAGGCAAAGGGTGGTGATTGGTGAGGCGAATGAGCTCACCACATCAGCTGCGTCACGGAGGCTGCGCAGGATGATGTTGTTGCCTGAGGGGTATCTGAGGTCGAAGCATGCCTTCCGCAGTGCGGAGGAATTGGGCGATGCCGGAGTCGCCAGCAGTTGCCACTGACGCTATTCTGTTCGGGTCAGTCGGGTCCACTGAGATGTTCAGGGGGAACCCTCGCTCGGGAGTGGGCAAAGGGGGGCAGCACGCGTAGAGGGAGGAGGCCATCAGAGTTAGCTGATCAAAAATCTCGTATGATCTGCAGCGGCCCTCGTGCATCAGCCAGTTTCGGAGATGTGCTTGAGACCACCGGTTACGCGGGTTGAGGGTGGAAAAAGGTGTTGTTGCGGAAGCAACGCTGACAATGAGGGCTTCCTCATGACGCGGGTGGTCGACGAGCGGACAGAACGCCCTGTACTCGACAAGTTTCAGGGTGTTCAAGAAAGCATTGTTCCTCTCTGTTTCAAGCCTAAGCTTTGCAGGGGAAGTTCAATCGTCGCAAAGGTGCTCTAAAAGCTTAGGATGGGATGTAGCAGACACCTCTATGTTTTCGGCTCGGAAGCCTCACAGCCTCTGAGTACGAGGATAAACGATGAACCACTTCCGTGACGCAGAATTCATCTCGTATTTGTCAAGTCAATCGTAGAAAGGACTCTTTTAGTAGGAGTCGCTAAACCTTCAGGGTACTAGCCGGGAATTCGGGGGGAAGGTTTTTTTACTGTCAACTGTTGCCAACAGTCTGTTGCACCGGAGAACTTTTAAGTCTGCACGCATGCGCAAAATCGCGCCTCCTGTGCACGCGTGCAAGGAATTGTTGCAAGTTGGCTCCGCCTGAACAAGTAGGACACGGAGTGAAGGTCCGATGGATGGATGAGCAATCGGCTGCCATATGATTGACTTAATGATAGAGCTTAGCGCGGATTTTTCCTAAGCGTGAAGTTGGCATCCGGCCGCTAGACCTGTCTATGATAAGTGAAGAGAAAATCGTGAAGGTAGCGGTGAAAATGTAGCCTCGACGTGAAGAGAGCCGTAGCGTTAGCGAACAAAGTGGCTTCTGCAGTTGTCAACAAGAAAGGATTCCCGTGATGGTCATCAACACGATGAGAGGAATGACGATCCTATCCTTGGCGAGCCCGGCTCTGACCTATACAGCCATCGAGGCGGCGTCGTATCTGTCAGCGATATCCCTAGAGGCCCTACGCGACGGTTTCACGCTCGATATCGAAGATCTTGTCCCTCCTCTGAAGCTTCTTTACAAGGGACCACAAAAGTCCGGTATTTTCCTGGACATCGGAGCCCATCTGGGAAACAGCACAAAAACAATGCTGGGCGATTTAGACTCGGCCTTGCAGGCTCTCGTGCATCGCAACCTTCTGCCACAGGCGCCGGACGAGACAACCGTCGTGGTAGCGTTCGAGGCGCTTCCTTGGATCTGCAACGTACTCAAGCGGAAGGCTGAGATGTTTGGCTGGCAGCTGCTCCAACCAGTTCACATCGAGTGTGCTGCGGTGGCAAAGTCTGCAGGGGAGGCGACATTTTATTTCAACAACCCCTACGGCCCGACGGCATCCATACTTCCGAAGCAAAGAACGAGTCATTTGAAAAACGTTACAGTACCTACAAGACGCGTCAAAGATACTCTCGAGGAGATCGACTACGCGGGCCTTCCCGTATTCCTCATGAAAGTTGATACCGAGGGTATGGACGGGTTGATCGTTGAGGAGACTCTTAAAGATGGTATCAGACCTAGGATCATCATCTTCGAATACAGCCGGATGTGGATGAGTGAGGCTGTGAGCATCCCCCTTGGCGATTTCTCTGACCGAATGCAGCGGCAGTACGGCTACTACTGCTTCGCAGCGACACGACTGGGCGTGTGGGCACCTCTGTGGGGCCTGTGGTACACCGACCTCATAGACGGGGTCTATTCGTATGGGAATGTCGTATGCTTCATCTGCTCCGACGAGATCGCCGACTTCTTGTCGGGCCAGATTCACGACCCTGCTGCTCGTGTTTTCGTCGTGAGCGATTTTCTGAGAGAGTGCGGTTTGCCGAGCCGCGATCCTGAAAGCCTGTACACCGAGTTGGATCGGATATATTGGGGCGCCGTCAACGGTACAGCCTCCTTGGAGTGGCATATGGCATCGCTAGCTACCTATCGTGGGGACTTCGCGACTGCCTACAGATGGTCCGACAGCGCTGCCTCCAAGGGCCAGTTCGACGCCGAGTTCCTCATCGGTCTGCAGACGTATTTCGGCGTTAATCGTCGAGGCGTGGGCAATCGAGAGCGAGGCATCGAGTGGTTGAAGAGGGCATCTAGGAAGGGCCATGGTGGGGCCGCATGGTTCTTGAGTAGAATAGGATACTCATTGAAGCATGATTATTGAAGTCAATTCATTCGGATGGCTTTTGCGTTATATATTCGGGAAGCTCGCAGGTAAACAAGTTGAGCATTTGCCGAAAGTTGAGCTCATATACGTCGGAGACGAGGGTGACCCTCGCAGTGTCTGATTGGAAAGTCATCAAACGATCTTCTTGCCCTCATCGTTAGTAGAAGATCCATGAGCCGACGAAGATTGTTCCAGTGGTGCAGCGCGGCCGCGGCAGGAGCGCCACATCCACGTTGAGAGTATCATAAATGCTCTCCCAGAAGCTGACCGACAGGTCAAATTGTCTGCATTTTGGGAGTCTCTTCTGATCTACCCACCGATACCAAATTGGTAACATCAACGACTCAGCCGCCGCCGACCATCGGGAGTTCGCACTTGACGCGAATAGAGCCAGTATACGAGAGACTCTCTTTGAATGTCTGTTGAAGAGAAAGGTGCGCTAATCGGGCCTCACTTAACACAACATTGGGGCCGCAGTGAACAGCAACACCACGATGATTATGATGACGATCTCACACGTTGTTCACGCCTCGGTCTCACTCACATATCAGAACCCAAACTTGTTTAGCAAAAGCTCCGAAAACACCTTGGCCAGAAATACGGGAGAATTTATTCACATTCGAAGTGATTGTTAACCGCCACTCTTTGCTCCTAATTTTCTTGATTGCAGTCTGGATTGTGCCGTTCGTCACTTTCCAGTATTCATCACAGGTTTCAGTAAACGTGGGGTATTGGTTCTTTATGATCTTCACCGCAGCCGAACAGGCTTCCCGCATATCGCGTAAAGTATTCATCCCATTGGCCATGCCAAATAGGGCCTCGTGAGGCATCCATTCGCCCGAGCTTCCGACGGGTTTTTCCATCTCTTTCGCGGCTGAGCTCACGCTCTCCAGCTCGCGGCTGTAAGCCGACGCACTGATATTCCGGAGTGGGTCCAAGTCGGTTGCTTCCAGAGGATCCTCAAACTCGTAAAGCTGCGATGCTTCACGGTAGTTGAATTGTGGGAAGTCGTAGTAAATCCTCTTGGGGACGTTGGAATCGAAGCCACTACAACATAGAAACGAAGCAATAAGGGAGAAACCCGAAAGTATAAGGAGATGACTTACAAATCGCTTCGAAAGTTGAAGTAAATCCCCCGTCGACGAGGACAGGTTATGAAGTCAGTCTCCGCCACGCTGTCCCGCTCAAGGCGAAACTTCCATGATTTCGGAGCTTTCTCCATGGTCTTTTCGTTGCTGTAATGACAAGTCACACCACCTCCGTCGGTCCTGAGGCTCGTGTCGATCAGTGGAGGGAAGTCCTGAAGGATTCTCATAGAGTCACTCTCGCATTGGAGAAGGGACTGCTCAGAGAATCAGCTTACGTCATTCAGATTGAGAGGGTTCACCGACGCGGCCGCCTCGAGTGCCTCACCCAGGGGCGTTAAATTGACTACCATGGCAGCTGCAATAGTGATGATGGAGCACTTGGCGGTCGACATACCGAAACCCGAGGAGGCAATTAGACTTCCGAGCCGTTGTCCAGGCTTAGCAGAATTCCGAGCCCATTCTAACCCCACCCACTACTCAACTCCACATTTCTCATTTCACCCAAGGCCATTCCATCCATCGAAGCATGCGCTCGCCTCCGACGCTATTATTGAGACGGGCATCGTCGCTGAAATGATGACGATATTGATGATAATTATGTTGAAAGTTTGCGTTGCTCGGGAGCTGTGAGAGTCACGCTCAGAGTGCATCATGATGGCGCCCGTTGCTGGTATGACGTTCTTGCCTTCTGGCGAGTCTTCGAGCGCTCCGCCGGCCTTCCAGCTTCGAGCAATCCTTCGGGCTTTTTCGTGCCCTTACATTTTCCGTTATCGTTCCGTGCATCCCTCAATTGTCTCCGTTACTGCTCCACTGTCATTGATATCAGTATCCACAGCTAACGGGAGGGCATCGGTCGATGTCTGCGCCTCTCAGATTGAGTTCTCTGCGTCAAAGTGCGGGAGGCGTTGCCGATATCAGGACTTGTGGAACCGTTTTCGACCGAGATCGCATCGACTGAGTCCGTGGTGGTAGCGCTCAGGGCTCCCAAGTGAGACTTTTGAGGAGGATCTCCACCCCATTAAGGGGTCCTCACATCAAATACCCCATGTAAAGAGTCCGATACCATCGTTCCTTGCCGACGTTTACTTTGGAACTGCATGTTCAAAAGTGGCGCCATCAACGCAATCGAAGGCATCGGAGGCACTCAGCGCAAGCGAAGGTCCCGCTGCATGCTATACTTCGTTCGACAGGTCTAGTGACAGCAAGAACCAGGACAGGCTTGGGCGTCCACATGGTTTCGGAGCTTTTCCCGTCAATCTTCGCTGTTCCTTGTTCTCAAGGAGTCTGTTGAAGAGACGGGTTCAGTCTCCTCCAGTTGCGATTCTCTTTGCCGATCGTTACTGCGCAATGGCCGCCGCTGTCTCCACTCATCGCCTTCTGCCATTCATATCGGTTATGGTCTCGGTAATGGCTCTGAAGTATCACCCCTCCCGGGTAAAAATAAGAGGCGCGCGAGACCCGAGGCCCTAGCAGGGCCGCTCTACTACTGTGGTCGCCGCCACAGCGAAAATACGAGAATCACTTGAGGGTGGTGAAGGAGGGCGAAGACAATGAATAGTGGAGGACTCCGTCATCGATAACAAGGATCTTGCCCCTCCTCTGAAGCTCCTCCATAAAGAGGATCACTCGCATGCAGTATTCTCATTGCGATGCCCATTGCGAATGGAAAGCCACAGAAAGCTCGTTTCGCAGGGGTATTCGGGTATCACTGCTTCCGATCGTTGACGAAGTGTAGCTACTAGCTACTAGTTAGGGAACGCGCTAATGTTACTCCAGAAAGTTTGAGCTTCGCGAGGTTCAGCTCGTTCTTTCCCTTGCACGCCTCTCGAGGGCTTCTGTATTCGCACACATAGATCGGCGAGACTAAATCGCAACTCAACATCTTTGAAAATGGCAGACCATGATGATACGAAGAACAAGACAGCACCAGAAATGTTGACACAAAAGACGTTAGGCACTCTGCCGAGTAGACGTGACCCAGCAAGTCTCCTGCCACGTCTCAACTCTATTAAAATATGTATTGACTAGGGCGACAAGGCCCCTACGAGGACTGTAGCTCAGCTGTTGGGCTTGACCGACGTAACATATCTTCTCCACTTTGAACCCTTCATACAGTATCACCCGATAGAGATACTCATCGAGGGCGCTGCTGACGTAAAGGCATCTTCCTTGCAGACCCAAGGAGAGCCCGCGAGGCCTTGGGATGGTCCTTGTTATCAACACCCACTCTGTGGATGGTCCAGCGTAGCTGTCCCAGCATAGTATGCTGCTGTCTAGCATGTTCACAATGAAGACCAACCCGTCGAGGACTGTAAACTCATAGGAGACCAGAGGCAGCCCCCGCATGGGTGGCGAGCGGAAAGTCTCGCCGTCGTCCAAGTCAACGCGAATGATGCGCTTGTTATCTCTATCGCTTAAATAGAGGATTTCTCCTTTCTCTGATGCAACCTTCGGGATGCATTTTCCGAGAGAGTCATCGGAGAAGAGGTGAGCTCGAAGGTCCATTGGTTGTGGTATCTTATATTTCAACAGAAGCAAGCGGCTGTCGCTTAAGGACACCACCAGACCGTCTTGGACGCCGCAGGCGCTCAGCACTTCACAATTAGTCGCCCAAGCGAACTCTGGAAACTGGCCGAGCTGACGTAACCCCACCACGTAGGGGCTCCTTGATATGATTAAATTATGATATTCAAATGATACGCTGACAGAATCACCGGAGCGAAAATAAGCTTCCGGTTGATTGGTTTTGAGGAGGGTCGGTGAGGGTGCTAGGAATGACCAGAGCTCGCTGCAGATCTCCAGAGGTAGGAGTGAAGTGAATGGCGAGGCAGCGGCAAGGCTGACAATGATGTCGAAGTTATGACTATTGATGCCGTTTTTTCGGCTGTACGATTGACGCGTATTAGAATCGGGCATATGAAAACGATCTTATACTAACATGGCATACAATATGAAGATTCTCGAGTACAACGCATGTCGAAATCCTGAAGTGCTTCCAAAACGAACGAGAGCAATTCAAGCCACCAAACCAGTACGACACAGTGGACTATCGCGGGATATGATATTCCTATCTCTCGCTACGGTTTTCACTTTCTACAATATCACTAGCATGCAAAATATTTCTCACACACCAAGGCTTGCATCACCCTGCTTGGTCCCCGGGGCTCAGCGGCGTTGATCACTTTGAACCACCCGGACCGGGTGACCCGGACTACATTTCTCTCGCAGCCTGCTGAAAACCTACCCCTGTCTGAGTATGATTCGTCCCCGAGCGCAATTCCAAGTTCGCTCTAACTCTGTGAAGTTCGAATGAAGTCCAATTTATAAGCTATGGAATCGTAATGCCAGTTTGTTTGTTTGTTTGTTTGTTTGGATCGTACCATTTGCCCGGTGTCGCGACTCCGCGTGAATCAACCGCTGATGAGCTGGGTTCGGCTTGCACTACCTTCGAGAGTTTGACTGGTAAGGGCTGGATGTTTCCTCTAGGCAACAGAAGGTTGTTTACTTACAGGCGAGCGGTCAGGCCGGTCACGAGCGAATTTGATATTCCGAGAATACGTCACACGGCATAACTATAAAGTCGCTCAACTGTCCCTAGATCATTCAGATGCTCATCATTCGAGTTTCTCGATGAGCGGAATATGTGCTGAGTATAAGACAACGGTCCGAGCATGTCGGAGAAGAGCACCTCGCTTGGAAGAGAACGAGCGCGCTGACCGTTGTGTACTCGTAACCGCAAGATTCGACAGTTTCGTTGTGCGGTCGCACCGCACCTCAATTACTTCTGCGAATGATCCGTGATTCTATCATAGGTGGGAAACGTGCAACTCGGGTCCCGCCCTGAGTAGCGCTATATAGCTTATTCGGATCGCCCTTCCACATACATGGCGAGCTCACGCGATCAGTGCCGGAGTTCGCTCTGCTCAGGTTTGTTTGATCGTCCGGCTTAATGCTGTTCAGCGCTGTCGTTGTTGTGTACTTGGTTAGTCTCATCGAGTCCACCTACTACTGCGAAGATTACTGCTCCCTCACCGAAGGCTGTGAGAGTTCCTACTGCAAGGAGAATGGTGTATGTTTCGGCCTCTACTACGATGATGCCACTACTTGTTATCAACCGGGCGACGGTAGTGGTAACTGTGATGACGCAACACTGAGTCCTGTGATGTGCGAAGATAAGCCTCCTGTTACCACTACTGCCTCTACTACCACAATGTGGACTTGTTCTGACGTCTGTAATTCCCTGGTGAGCTGTCAGGAGTCTCCTAGTGGTTCATACTGCAAGACGTGGATCTCCCCTCCAGTCTGTTTCGGTATAATTGTCAAGCCTGACGGTACCCTTTGTTATGAAGGTGTGGATGAGGGTTGCGAGGGCGAACCCTACGAGTGTGATAGTGAAACGATTACAGAATCTTCCACTGAGGCCTCTACTGATGATCCCGCTGATGTCCCCACCGAGGGCCCTACTGAGGCTCCTGACGTTCCCACCGAAGCTCCTACTCAGAGTCCTACTGAGGGTCCCACTGACGCTCCTACCGAAGCTCCCACTGCGGCCCCTACTGAGGCTCCTACTGATGCTCCCACCGAGGCGCCTACTGATGCTCCCACCGAGGCGCCTACTGATGCTCCCACCGAGGCGCCTACTGATGCTCCCACTGAGGCTCCCACTGCGGCTCCTACCGAAGCTCCCGCTGAGGCTCCCACTGACGCCCCTACCGAGGCTCCCACTGATGCTCCCACTGAGGCGCCTACTGATGCTCCCACTGAGGCGCCTACTGATGCTCCCACTGAGGCGCCTACTGATGCTCCCACTGAGGCGCCTACTGATGCTCCCACTGAGGCGTCTACTGATGTGCCACAATATTCGACCATTCTTCCATAAGCGTCGTATCTCCTCTCTCGTAATGTCCGTAGTGTCCCACGTAGATGAGTTCAACTTAGCACTCTGATTGAGCATAGGCTTGCTCTATTATTTCGGCTGTTCTCATTCCTAGTCAGTCAGTAATGAAAATCCAACTGTGAGCTCTCCGTAAACGTGAATAACTTCTTGTCTCTGCGTTGAGTGCCTAATTAACTTCTGATAGCATGTGAGCTCACGATGAGCACTTGATTCGCTCAGGCCAAACTTCAAATCTACGCTGAAGCCTCTAGCGATGGGATAGTGATTTGTAGTTGATTTAATAAGCGCCTTCAATACCATCTCTACCCAGCAGTTACTTGCAGTTCCATTTATCGTAGTGTCTTGAATGCTCGCTGCCAGTTGACTTTTCCTCCCATCCTCATGAAATTCGTCTTCGCTGTCACCACTCTGATCGTGGCTGCTGCCGAGTATTGTCAGGATATCTGCGATGGTCATGCCGCGTGTGCTGACTCGAAGTATGGTTCCTACTGCAAGGGCAATGGTGTCTGCTTCGGCCTCTACCATAAGGATGATGGTTACTGCTTCCAGCCGACTGAGCAGGATTCCTGTGATGATTATACCCTCGAGCCAGTTGCCTGCCCGGAGCCTCAGCCTACTTGCCAAGATGTCTGCAATGAGATGCCTCAGTGCCGCGATTCTAAATGGGGTTCGTACTGCAAGACCTGGCAGAAACCTCAGGTCTGCTTCGGCATCATCAAGAAGGATGACGACATGCTCTGTTTCGCTCCGACCGATGATGACTGTGAAGGTGAACCCTATTATTGTTAGAATCACAATGACAATTGTTTTCGTTTCTATTTCGATGATTATTTTTGATACGAGGGCGAATCATAGAGTGATTTGCTCTATAGGATATAGAGTTGCGTAACCAGTGAGGATGGGTGTTGATAGAAGCGTGTAGGCAAACAGTGAAGTTGAGTAGACGATATTGACGCTTGTCCGTTGCCCGAATCTTCAGTGTCGCTGTTAGTGCATGAGAACGGGTTGCTGTCATTGAGAAGTGCAGTTTATTTCCTGGGATACGTTCATTCCCCTCGTTATCTGCGACGGCCTCATAAATGGGTCGGATTGTGGTGACGGGACATATGGAGTTCCTCAGTAAGTGTTTAGGCAACTTGCTATTCTGATACGCGGAACTTCTTGCAGGCAATATTCACATTGAATGATCCAATCGAGTGACTGAGTAATTCTGGCGTGCGTGTGTGTGAGTCCAACGCTAACGGTTCCGGCTTAGTTAGACACTTGCCAATGTGCTCAGTTGGAGACTTACTGTAGCGTTGACATGCAGTGCAATCTGACAGGTTGTCAAGAAGCTCTCCCCGGGGGTACATTCAACCAGAGAGGCTTCCTATTCTAGCGCGCGGGATCTATGTCTTAGACTAAAGACTCCTCGTCAACTGATCATAAAGCTCACAATTGATTCTGGAACTGCATCAGAGGAATCACCCTTCGTTGTGCATGCGTGCACCACTTTTGTGCATGCGTGCTGATGCGAGGATACATCTCTTCTCATATGCTTATGTATCCCCTCTTGCAGCAAGGGGTACACTCCCCCTGCTCAATAAGCCTAATCAGAATTCAGAATCGTTTCTGGAAGTGATTTTTTCACGTAAAATGTGGCATCCAGAATCGGTTCTGAATCTCAAAATTGGTTTATTGAACACCCCCCCGACGTCCAGTGCAAGAGACAGTTGTCATTCATGGCCGTCTCTTCCTTTGAGACGAAGCACTACACCACTCAGCCGACTAAGCGGGAACTGAGAGACCTCGCTGGGGGCAACGTGATCATAGGGGACGTCCTCAACAGGATACAGTACGACTTCGAGACCGATGACACATCTTACGGGAAGGCGAGGGAGGCCTCACTGGGACAGCGGCACAGTCGATTCACGGTGAGCGGGGGTCCGCCGCTCGGGCTGGGCACTTGGGGTCGAGTGAAGGTGGTTGTTTTAACGTATGAGGATAATTGGACTGCTCTGCCCAGTGAAATGTCATATGATAGAAGACAGCCAGACAGCCAGCTTGAGTCGTTCACAGGAATTCATGATGATCAAGAATGGGCTTCAGCTCGCGCTATGAGGAACGGTAGTGGAGAAGATACTCCATAGGGCGGGGTGAAGTACACTAAACGCACAACAGGTGAAGCCTTTTGCCGATCTGCGTATTGGAACTGTATACAGGAAAGGCCGTATCTTTCGATGGCATGCATGTTCACGAACTAGGCTCCCAAACGAACGCGGCACCAGATGCACCTCAGCTGCTGGGGCTTTCCTTCTCGACGGCCTAGGCAGGCCTAGAAGCCCCGGAGAACCACGTTTGCCAGCGTGTACTGGTCATCGTTCCTTCGACACACCAGAGAAGCAACTCAAACGCCGTCTATTGGAATGGATAACGGGAGTCATCAACATCCTACAGCAGTACGCCTTTAATAGCTGTCCGTGAAATGTTCAGCAATTTTTCAGTAAAGAAACTGTCAGGGTTTGGCTGAAGGACGCCAGACTGCATCCCGCTTCTCCCTCCTTGCAGGTGCTAGTGGATAACAACCGGCGTAAGAAACTGTGCTGGTATTGGACCTGGGGGAGGCCCTGCCTTTACGGGTCTCGATGCAAGTAGGGCCAGCTCATCTTACCGTACTGAAGGCATTCATCTTTCGTCCAGTGATTTAAGACGTACCAAAATTCGCCCAAAACGTGGAAGATTCACTCGGCGCTTCCTTCACTCGTATTCCGCCACCGCCGTCACACCCATAAAAAATAACAATGCAGCGGGGATTGCGTGAAAGATTCGATCCTTGATGCGTAAGATACGATCACTCGAAGCTGAGATTGGCCATACTGGGTGACGCTACTGTACTACCAAAAAGCGGAGGGTCGATGACCGGACTGGAGAGGTGATTTTATGCTACATTCCCAGCGTCAACGTCTTTTTATCGACCGTCTCGGTCTCAGGCGCCCTGTGGGTGAGTATTTTAACGAGCAGCGCAGAGGACTTGCCGAGGATCAGTTTTGTGGAGTATGATAAAAAGATTGTTTGGGCTCGAGACGGCGGTAGTAGTGCACGGACCGAGTCAAGATCCGCTCCGATCACCACCGATCAGGAGAGTCCAGCGCGGCCTTGTGGAGTGACTTCACCACCCTGTTCACGTCCCGGCGAGAAGCTCGTCGGCAGCGACACATGAGGGATGCGAGGATGGGAAGCTCTGTGACGCCGGAATGCCCCAACGGACGTAATGGCTGGATTCGAGCACTAGGATGAGGGGACTTTACTTATCACTAGGCGGAGCGAATGTGCTTATTGTGGCGATGCGGCCATATTGAGCTCGCACATGTACCTACGCTCGTTCCAGAAATTCTCAGTCTATGGAAGTGATCTTCGACAGGGCTGGCAATCTCCTTTAGAATCATCGTCGAGGGGGGAAATAGTACCAACCATTAGCTGTTTTCAAGCCATGTTCGCCGGCGACCTCATCACCCCCCTCAGGTCCCCCTTCCCTGTCCTCTCGGTCCTACCTCAGCAGCGCCAACGTAGCGGCATCCCAAGTCGCGACTACGTTGGAGTGTGCTATGGCTGCGATGAACCCCGATGCCTGGGTGACCATAATGTCCTTCCTGAGCCCTGTGGAGGTCCTCCATACCGCAGTGGCCCTGGCAAGCTCTAAGTGAGAGGGGGCTGGGCGAGACATCTGCTCGATCTGTTGGGTGGGAGGGGTAGTATAGTATTTTTGAGGCGTATTGAGTCATGGGAGGGTAGAGGATTTAGTGTACAAGGCTCAGCAGCTTTCGTCTGCGCGTACTTCTGCCGCGTGAATCGACCATCGATCGAGTACCACACGTTTCGGAACACATCTTTGATTCCTGGGTACCCTTTCCGAGCCGCGTTCATGCCGAACCGCGAAGCTTCACCATGTTTTTGGAGTTCCTGTGGTAGATACACCGGCATGAAGGACAATGATGAAGGGGAAGGCGGAGGTAGGATCTTGTGAAATGCTCATACCACTCCAATCGGTATTCATTCGACTAGGGTGGGTACGATCGACGCGCCCACGCAGGTCGAATAAATGTAGATCATTATTACAGAGGGAGGGGATTCGAGTACAAAATGTAGTTGACAACGCCGTGGTAGCATAAAAATATCGCACCATCGTATGAACAATCATAGCCACCAAAGGGGCATCTCTAGTGAACAAGGCCTTGGCCTGGCGAGGGCTCAGGAGGCTTGAGGAACGGGCGTGAAAACCACCACGCCGAGCAGCCGCGATGCTCGACATGGCGAGGTCCACGGGGGACTAGCGACGTGAACAGGCGCTACCCGCGTCACTGCGTGACGCGTGGGCATACGCACGCAAGCCCAACGCGAGGCGAGATCGCGCAGGTTTTACACCGATGAAACAAAGTTTCTCGGAATATAAAACTCCGTCTACGATCTCGCTAGCTCGCGAACCAGACAGTGGGAAGCGACGCAAGCAAGCAAGCTCTACAGACAGAGGGGCGAGACCATCCCAGGGGATGGAGAGCCTCGATGGCTGACCCCCATTGTCGGAGCTGTACTTGGTCAGTCGCTAACCACTCTCTTCCGCTCCGAGACTCTCACGCTGAACTGATCATGCTGCATCGGACGGGAGGCTGACGTCGTTTTTGTCCGGGTAAAAACGTCCGATCTGTTAGCAAACGTGCATGAAGAGAAGCAGGACGTGAGAAACACCAAGGCAATGATCATAGATCCCGTCCGAAGTGTAGCGAGCAGTCGGAGGAGCTAGAGTGGATATCACCACCGAGAGCGCCTCTTCACCGCCATGCCTGGACGGCGGTCGACTCATAACAGTGCTCAGGTAGCGGCATGCTGGACCCTCGCGTGCTGATGATTATGATGGAGAGATTCTGGCCGACTGAGCAGACCGATCAGAGAGCGGGAAGCATCACACCAACGATGGGGACGATACCCTGGGAGCTGCAACGGGTGAGCACAGCCGGGCTGGCAGTGGCTACTGTATCGCGATTTAATCACAATTTCTCGGAGGGAATCATTCGCGATCTGCGGCAAGTTGCATACGTAGCTTCCGTAACTGGGCGGAACTTCGCCAGCCAAGCTGGAAGGAATCTGGAACTTGGTTGACGCTCGTCCGCTGAGGGTTGGGTCGAGCCTTGTACGCTCTCCTCCTCCTCTCAGTTCAGAGACCTCACGAAGGCGACCGTCTTTGCTCATGCTGTGGCGGTGGGAGCGGTTATGGACCATTATAGAGGATCGAGGAAGACTGCAAGTGAGGCAACGGTGGCGACTCTCACTCATACGAAAAAGTGACCGTTTCACTACGGTACCTCTACGGCTTGGTTCGAGTGTTAGTCTTCGATCGTCTCTCTGATGAATTATTCGTAGAAGCGATTTGAAGGCGAGGGGAACGCCATGCAGTAACACGTTCGAGAAATGGTGGAACAACCGAAATTATCTCCCTGTGGGGTAATGGTCAGCCCTGAGAATAGTGTGCTCGCTCTCAGCAAGTGGACAGAATGATACCCACCCGCCAGAAGGAGGGGAGCTGCTGCCCCTGGGGAGTGGCGGATCCCCCAGCGAAGGCTTCATCGCCCTCTCTGCCACTGGCCAGCCCCGGCCAACCCGAACCATGGCAATCAACTTGGGCAAGAGCGGCAGTTATGAGAGGTACTAGGCTGGGCTTCGGGGTGGGTCACAGCGGTACTTGGCGATCAGTCCATTGAGCGAAGGCATCGGCTGTATCCGCCACAGCGAGTCTATCGTAGCTTGTACGGTGGGGAACTCTGAGATACACGTCTTCCAGATAGACGGAGGTGGGCTAGCTGTAGTTCGATTTATGCTACAATTACATTGCCAACCGGTTGTATTACGCATGCGTGCTCGATTGAAACTGTCCTTAGTAACGAGCAATACATGACTTAAATATCACGTCTTCCTGCTCTAAGGCTTCGACCGACTTCTTCTGCGTCTTCCTCCACCCACGTCCGAGTCGCCAGGCCTCGGACGCTTGCTCCGTCGTCCGTCGATTGTATTTTCTGCATCCGTGAGAGTTCCGTACCGGAGCAGGTAAGCGTGCGGCGTCGACATCGAAGCCGTGCAAGAGGCAGTGTGAGGTGTTGGACATACCGCCGATGAACTCATCCTCCGCCCAGGACCTCCTCATCCATGCTGGTATTACTTTCCTCACCCGATGGCGTCGGGTCACCTTGCCGGTCAGGTTATGGTGCGCTGTTCTGGCGAGATCTCCATGACCCGAATCTTGATCTACTGGGAAGGGTTCCCCTCGGTCGAGCGGAGCACCGGGTAACTCGAGGGCCTTCTTGTCCGTAGTGGTCCCATCATCGAGTATCTTTCGTACTTGTGTAATGCCATAGTGAGTAAAAGATACTAAGTAGTGATCCGAGGGAGATCGGGTTGCCGGGAGGTTCTGAGAATGCTGAGGACTCCCCTGGCCCGCTGAGTTCCTCATCAGGAGAGCTCGTGGCTGGCCGGCCTGTCGATGGACATACCGAATCGTCAAGTGGTCGTCGGGCGGAGTTCTGGTCTGCCGGGGTGCTTCCCGCAGTGCCTGGGCAGCATAGATGTCTTCGACCTCGAGACAAGAGAGGTTAGCCGTCCTTGTGCATGCGTGTGGCTTGTCATACCAACTTTTTCGCAGTTAATGGCTTCATGGGACCTGCCATGGGAGAGCGGAGGCCTCGTTGCTCTCGATAGAGTTACCACCCCTGCGTTTTTAGTCGGCGCTACGGGAGACTTCATGGTGGCCGCTTGGGATGCCCGAATAGGAGGTGCTGGGGTTCGAACCGGAGTCGTTCCCATGCTATGTTCCTCGTTCCTCAGAGAGGTCAATGGTCATCGGTACGCTATCGGCGCCCCCAATGCCGCGCACCATCGCCCAGAAAGGCCACATAGTGGCGGTGGGGACGGCGTCAGATAGCGCTACCCTCTTCGACGTACGGCAGCCAGGCAGCCCATTGGGTAGGTGCCCCCTTCCGACCAGCAATGTCTTCTGGTGCCCCACAGTGGCAGCCGTCTCTGATGCTTATTACCTACCGGTATCTCATATCATCACGCGCCGTGCATGAGTACGCCATAGATTCTCATTAGGGATCAACTCTCGTCGAGTCCGGTATCTCTAAACCCCGTCTCGAATAGCCACACTGTACTGAGCTGTAGTTCATGCGTATTCCCTCAGTCACGGGTCTCGGCGGCCATGGGCTCCCCTGCTCCCACGTCGCCTTCTCGGCATCCACATTCACTGCATGGTGCTTCACAGACGAGAGCGATTTTGTAAGAGGTCTTCGTTTTTCTGGCGTTCTCGGGGCGTTGAGTGTGTGCGTTCTCTCAGGTTTCGGTGTACGACTTGTCATCAACTTTCACTCCCATAGTTCAGCTGGCGGGGCTGCAACGGCAGGTCACTGCTGTTAGTCAGCCTGCTAAGAGATCACTTGTGGAAGATCTGCCTTCGGTATGGCCATCGAAATTGGAGTGCTGACTCGTGGGTTGAAATTTTTCCTCAGAGACCGACACCGGAAGGGCCGCCGCTGCTGTGCGTGCTGGGTGTGAGGCGGCCGAAGCATAGCGGCAAGGGCGGAATGAAGCACGAGCTGTGCATAGCGACCGATGTCAGTGACGACGGCCTTGCTGACGGGAAGAGAGAGATCGACGTTGGTGAGGATCCCTTGCTATGGCAGCTCAGGCAGCGTGTTCAAAAGTTCAGATTCCTTATGTCCCGAGAAGCCTCATTCACCCCGGCATTCTGGGCATGGGGAAGGTTACACTCCTGGGCGGGTCACAAGCATGAGAGGCCCTAGACGAAGCTCTCACACTGCATACCGTCAGACGAGATAGTTTTTGTAGCCCGACAATGATACACTTGCTAGTTTTTTCATCATAGTTGTCACATTTCGCTACAGTACTGTTTCAACCAAAGTTTCTCGACAACCATGCGTTCTTCTGTTCAAGTGGAGAAATGATCTCCCGCAAAAGCTACACGCGTTTGCCCACCGACAAAGGAACTCAACACGAAGTGGAAGCTTACGTAACGAAACTATTCCCATCCTCGAACACACAAAGAAATAGAAGGCATCACATCATCTCTATCAGATTATAAGAAAAGAAATATTTTGTGACATACCGATGCTTGTAAAAAATGAGACCTTATCACAATGAGAGTTTTAACGGAAGCCGAACCAGCTGAAGAAGCCACCTCCTGGCGCCGCGGTAGTGTTGGTCACGTTGGAGGCACTCGCGGTCGTCCAAGTCGGAGCACCAGTCCCGGCAGCGGCAGTTGGCATGTAGATATTAGCAACAGCGGGCTCAATCTTGACGGTCGAGTAGCCATTGGCTGGAGGCATCGAGGGTAGACTTTGGCCCGGACTTCCACCAGGCATTGCCTTGGCAGGAGCAGTCCTGTTATACACAGGGAGGAGAGGCATAGGCGAGGGCTTGTTGGGGACTGTCGGTTGGACCGGACCCAGGGCGAAATGGCACTCGAAAGGCTCACCGGTACAGTTGGGGTCGGACTGATGGCAGAGACTCCCATCATACATCTTCAGTATGCCGAAGCAAATAGGAGGGTCTTGCCACGATTTGCAGTAGGAGCCCCACGCAGAGTCCTTGCACCCGACGAGACGGTCGCAAACGTCTTGGCAAGTCGTAAGTGGATAGTCGGTGCACTTCACAGGCTCGAGGGAAACGTCATCGCAACCATCAGCGCCACCGGGCTGATAGCAGAAGGCATTGCCTTTGTGGTAGAGGCCGAAGCACATGCCGTTGTTCTTGCAGTAGGACTGGTCACAGCCCATTGTCTGGTTGCACGCCATACTGCACGTGTCCATGCCACCACTCTGCGATGCCACGATGCCCGGACTCTGACCACCAAAGGCGACGGTTGAGACTAGCAGGGAACCGGCTAGGATCGAACGCATGAGAAACAAAATAACCTGCAGAAATACGACTTGCTTTTACCAATCCCAGATTAATTCCTGTCAACCGATGATTCGTCAATTCAGAAATTCTCAACATCCGTTATTCTCAACATCCGTTCGCTTCTCACTACACGAACGCTATAAAAGCGCTTGTGCGGGGGCATCACAAGAATGGAGCTCGACAACCTTGAAACACTCAAGGGTGTCTGTGCCGTATCACAACCTGCGCTAGTGGCGTGTCGCCTTGATCAAGGGTCAAGCATACGAAGAGTTTTCCTATTTTGCCGAGTGTTGCGGAAAAACGCAAATTCCACAACGTGCAGCATAAACAAGTGGGTTCTCATAGCCAATCAGCCATCGTAGTAAGAACTTCTTACTAACAAGGCCTTCACTGCATGTACATGTCTGTGCTAAAAATTGTGCCACTCAGCAGAAAGAGGAGCTAGACGGTTGTGTGGCGGGTAGTGTCCCTTTTGCGTTTACTCTACCCATCGTACCTTCAGCCACACGAACCACAAGAGCCATTGCTGCGAGGTCGAATACCAGTATAGTGTATGTGAGTTCATTGTACCTCTAGTGTAACCTCTCACTCGATTTCCCAGTAACATTGTCAGAGATACAGACCCAGAGTTACTATGAGCTCAACAGCGTTTGACGAGGGAACTAATGACTACACACTAGACGTATTATTGGATATTGGCAGCACTACCGACTTTACAGACTGAAATTGAAAACACACTTGAATATTGGACTCACTTGGTGTGAGGAATCGTGCTAATCAAAACAACAAAATCTTTACAGATTGAATCAACAGAGGATAATATCTCAGTTGCCTGATCCTGACTCCCAGCTCCAGGGACATGATCCGCCGAGCCAGCAATGATTCACACTATCGGAGTTACAGTCGTCTCGACTGGAGCCTCAGTCGTCTCAGCAGGGGCCTCAGTCGTCTCAGCAGGGGCCTCAGTCGTCTCAGCAGGGGCCTCAGTCGTCTCAGCAGGGGCCTCAGTCGTCTCAGCAGGGGCCTCAGTCGTCTCAGCAGGGCCTCAGTCGTCTCAGCAGGGGCCTCAGTCGTCTCAGCAGGGGCCTCAGTCGTCTCAGCAGGGGCCTCAGTCGTCTCAGCAGGGGCCTCAGTCGTCTCAGCAGGGGCCTCAGTCGTCTCAGCAGGGGCCTCAGTCGTCTCAGCAGGGGCCTCAGTCGTCTCAGCAGGGGCCTCAGTCGTCTCAGCAGGGGCCTCAGTCGTCTCAGCAGGGGCCTCAGTCGTCTCAGCAGGGGCCTCAGTCGTCTCAGCAGGGGCCTCAGTCGTCTCAGCAGGGGCCTCAGTCGTCTCAGCAGGGGCCTCAGTCGTCTCAGCAGGGGCCTCAGTCGTCTCAGCAGGGGCCTCAGTCGTCTCAGCAGGGGCCTCAGTCGTCTCAGCAGGGGCCTCAGTCGTCTCAGCAGGGGCCTCAGTCGTCTCA
This sequence comes from Perkinsus olseni, assembly GCA_013115135.1. Lineage (NCBI taxonomy): Eukaryota > Perkinsozoa > Perkinsida > Perkinsidae > Perkinsus > Perkinsus olseni. The sequence goes on along the minus strand of JABANP010000139.1, from coordinate 76,280 downwards.
GCAGGGGCCTCAGTCGTCTCAGCAGGGGCCTCAGTCGTCTCAGCAGGGGCCTCAGTCGTCTCAGCAGGGGCCTCAGTCGTCTCAGCAGGGGCCTCAGTCGTCTCAGCAGGGGCCTCAGTCGTCTCAGCAGGGGCCTCAGTCGTCTCAGCAGGGGCCTCAGTCGTCTCAGCAGGGGCCTCAGTCGTCTCAGCAGGGGCCTCAGTCGTCTCAGCAGGGGCCTCAGTCGTCTCAGCGGGGGCCTCAGTCGTCTCAGCAGGGGCCTCAGTCGTCTCAGCAGGGGCCTCAGTCGTCTCGGCCGGGGCCTCCGTCGTCTCCACTGGAGCCTCGGTGGTCTCAGCAGGGGCCTCAGTCGTCTCAGTAGGGGCCTCAGTCGTCTCAGCAGGAGCCTCGGTAGTCTCAGCAGGGGCCTCAGTCGTCTCAGCAGGGGCCTCAGTAGTCTCAGCCGGGGCCTCAGTCGTCTCCACTGGAGCCTCGGTAGTCACAGCAGGGGCCTCAGTAGTCTCGGCCGGGGCCTCCGTCGTCTCCACTGGAGCCTCGGTAGTCACAGCAGGGGCCTCAGTAGTCTCGGCCGGGGCCTCGGTAGTCTCAGTAGGGGCCTCCGTAGTCTCGGCAGGGGCCTCCGTCGTCTCCATTGGGGCCTCGGTAGTCTCAGCAGGGGTCTCGGCCTCGGAGCATCCAACAGGTCTACCCTCACAGTCGTCGCCAGAAGAATAGCAGTAACCTCCCTCGACAGCTGTTATCCCGAAGCATACAGATGGGGCGAGCCAGGTCTTGCAGTAGGAGCCGGATGCCGAGTCTCGGCATGGGCCATACTGATTACAGATTTCCATGCATCCTTTCGAAACCTCAACAGGGATGTCATTGGCCTCAACACTGACCTCAGTAGTCTCAGCCGGAGCATCAGTCGTCTCAGCCGGAGCATCAGTCGTCTCAGCCGGAGCATCAGTCGTCTCAGCCGGAGCATCAGTCGTCTCAGCCGGAGCATCAGTAGTCTCAGCCGGAGCCTCAGTAGTCTCTACCGGAGCCTCAGTAGTCTCTACCGGAGCCTCAGTGGTATCGAAAGGAGCCTCAGTAGTCTCTACAGGAGCCTCAGTAATCTCTACAGGAGCCTCAGTGGTCTCTACAGGAGCCTCAGTGGTCTCTACAGGAGCCTCAGTAGTCTCTGCAGGAGCCTCAGTAGTGTCGACAGGAGCCTCAGTGGTGTCGACAGGAGCCTCAGTAGTCTCGACAGGAGTCTCAGTAGTCTCGACAGGAGCCTCAGTAGTGTCGATAGGAGCCTCAGTAGTCTCTACAGGAGCCTCAGTAGTGTCGACAGGAGCCTCAGTAGTGTCGACTGGAGCCTCAGTGGTGTCGACTGGAGCCTCAGTGGTCTCTACAGGAGCCTCAGTGGTGTCGACTGGAGCCTCAGTGGTGTCGACAGGAGCCTCAGTAGTCTCGACCGGAGCCTCAGTAGTGTCGACCGGAGCCTCAGTAGTGTCGACTGGAGCCTCAGTAGTCTCTACAGGACCCTGAGTGGTGTCGACAGGAGCCCCAGTGGTGTCGACAGGAGCCTCAGTGGTGTCGACAGGAGCCTCATTAGTCTCTACAGGAGCCTCAGTGGTGTCGACAGGAGCCTCAGTAGTCTCTACAGGAGCCACAGTGGTATCGACAGGAGCCTCAGTGATCTCGGACGGGGCCTCAGTGGTCTCGGACGCGGTTCCCGTTGTCTCGACGGGCATCATAGTTGTCTGCATGACCGGAGCCTCAGTAGTGTCCTCCTCGTCGGGCAGCTCCGTGATCCCGTCAATGCTGTCCCCCTTAGCAACACCCTCATCAGAGCAAACATAGGGTTCACCATCACAGGTTTCGGCTTCACCACCATAGCAGATCGATCCGTCAGATTTCACTTTAATGCCGAAGCAAACCGGTGGGTCGGCCCAGGTCTTACAGTACGATCCGGACTCCGATGACAAGCAGTCCTCGATCGAGTTGCAGGCATCAAAGCAATTCGACGACGGTCCGTAATGGCATGATACGGGAGTCAGGTAGGTGTCGTCGCAGTCTGGATCCATACCATAAAAACACGTAGCCTCGCTCTTGTGGTAGAGGCCATGGCACAGACCATTGCTCTTACAATAGGATACGTCACAACCAGCTGTAGCTTCACAGACTACACCACATCTGTCGTGACCAGAGACACCAGCCGCGGAAAGGGCAAGACCGGCAAGGATGAGACAGAGGGACATTGACGAGGAATGCACAAGCTGCGAAGACGAACGCTAGGGCCACTGTCGATAAGGAGAAGCGAACTGGCTCATAGCCGATCAAGAAGCATAGCATAGTGGATGTTTGAGGGTAGGAATATAGAGGAGCGTTTCAGATGTGCCACGGTAGATCTCGCCCGCCTCAGTACGCCACGAAACGTTTGAACTTACCCTGACATGAGATGCCCCAGCTGGTATACAGCTATACGAGACAGGAGGCCTCTTTCCTACCTCCTCACTCAAGAGGGAGCAAAAAAACTTGGGAAGCTCAGGTAAAATCGTTTCGCTATGAGAGTGGGAGGCTATTAGTTTACTTCCGTCACTTGGATGAGAACTCCAGGCCCGAGGTCACACAAACATAGATTGACAACGCAAGGGCTGCCAGAGGTTAATTGACGAGTGGGTCATCCTTAAGTGATTGTGCTAAGCTATTCAACTCCCCGGATGAAAAACCTTCCGGACGAACCGAGGCGAAGACTGCACCAGCGGGGTCTCGCCATACCAGGAATACGCCATGGAACCTGAGCAGAGACGTCCAACTAGCTGCCCCGCAGACCCTTAGTGATCATCACTAGTGGTCCGCGATAGACCGCGTATGATGCGGCATGTTCATGCCTTACCCGATGCTAGGTGGATCTCCTTCAACGATCTCCGCAGTAAAAAGTGCTGCCGTCCCTTTCAAGCACTACTTCTCTTCCGGACACCGCACGGACAGCTGCCGCCACCAGGGACGTATCTAGGAGAAGGCGAGCTCGATTGACACCATCACGATCGCCGCTAACCTCCTTCGTTAACGGCTCCCTCATCTTCGAAACCAGTCATATCCCCTACGCAGTTCACATCGTCCAAGGCTTGCATGGGCCCAGGATCTGCACTGCAGCTGCTCAGCGTGATCGCGCTCTGCGGTGTGACGTCTATGATATGTTGGACGTCATCGTGCATCGATTGAGTAACGGATACCACCGACCCTTCAGCGGCAGTCCGTGGTCTCTTCCGCATCGCTCCGCTCGGTCTCGCTGGTGATGGCGGCAGAATAGACGGGCCGGACTGCGGACGCTTCTTCGGAGGAGTCCGTACGTAGTTGTACAACAGTCTGGCCCTGTCCGATTCGGTCACGGAAGGCTCCGCTGTGGCCTGTCCGACCTCCGAGGACTCTGTGGTAGACCTAGGAGGGTCGACCAACTCGCTCGGTGGCACCTCCCCATCCCAATCGACAGTAAGCGCATTTGCATCTGGCGCCCTTCGGGAATCGACTCGCGTACCATGGCCAACCTCAGGAGGTATCGTGTTTCCGTCAGTAAGATGTACGGATCTCGGATGACTCGGCATATCAGTCACAGAGGGCGCAGTGGCATGCCTTGACGATTGGCTTTCGCGCGACCCGAGGCTCTGGCTGGGAATCACGCCAGTAGCAGATGGCATCCGCTGAAGGGTCGAGCCGGTCACGTGGTTATGTTCCCCAAAAACAGGAAGAGAGGCCGCTCTACACAGTGGGGGCGCTGGTTGATTCATCTGTTGCGTAGAAGTGCTCGCTCGCACCAGCCTATCGTCACCAGGTCGGCTTCCAATCGCCACATTGCCGTCCAAATACGAGCAGGCATCCGTACTTCGACCCATCTCGGCGCCCCCCGACCGCGTGCTGCTCTGACTGGCACGGGAGTTCCCTTCCCCAATAAGGGCCGCCCGAGCAGCGTTTGCCGGCATGGCCGTAGTGGTAGCCGTGGATGCCTCGGAGTCCGTAGGAGAGAGCCGCAGAGGGTCGGCCCGGGCGATCTTTTCCGCTAGGCTCTGTCTGTATCTGGCCTGCAGCTCCGGACAGGAGCCACCCAGGAACTTCACGTGGCAGGGGTACAGGAGAACGCAGCTCGCACAAATATCGGGAGAGCCTACCGACAAACGAAGAACGGTGATAACAAGATGGCCACTTGAGCTCACCTGAGATCATCAGCTTGGCCCCCGGCAAAGCGCTCAGCTGCTGCGGTATGTCCACAATAGGGACAACCTCGATGGCTGTTACTCTGCGGCAACCATCAGTCAAAATCATCTTCAGTACTCGATTCTTAGACGCTCCAGTACCTGCGAGCAGCAGTCAAGGAGAAAGAGAGTGACACCACAGGTCGCCAGGCGTTACGAGAGGGCGACCCTGATGCCCCTTCCCTAACTGTCACTAGCCTGGCCCACCACGGCATCCTCCGTGTCATCAGCGAACGGATCGGAAGGAGTGGCAGCAGGAAGCTGGTGGAACTTAACCGGCTTGGATACATCCACGAAATCCTCGATCATTACGAGGTGCTTCCCTGGAAGAACCTGCGTTGGGCGTACTGTCTCGCATACTGAAGCGTCGAAGCATACGATCGACTAACTCCTTGAAACTAGGTTGAAAAAAGCCCACTGGAATATCGCAGTCCTGCAGCATATAAATTATCAGCAATAGTAAATATGGGCTCATTAGAGATTTATTACGAATAAACACCTACCCCTTGGGGTCCAATCTCGGGCAGCGAGCCCGCCATCACACAATGGCCCATATGGCTGTTCATCAGAGATTCGAAGCCAGCAGCGCCCTGATCAGGGCTCAACAGGTTAATAATGGAAAGTAGCATAAACTTACATCATCGTCACCAACACGAGCCACCCATTCAGGCCTCGCTGTCAAGCCTAGTTCAGCAAGCTTCGACGTGAGCATGAACCAAGCACAAAGTAAAACTGAGAGGATACTCGAGCGTGGCGGGGAACAACGTATTCTAACATGATGCCATCCGTCGAGTCAAAGATACTGATGACGATACGTTGCTCGTAGGCAAAAAAGAGTGTAAGCGCGGAGGCAACGCTGTACCACAGGCTGTAACGTTCGTACCCACATCGCGATGGACGGCACTGGAACGAGTGAACCCAGGATACAGTCATGAGCACTCGGCTCTTATAATGACAAGCAGTAGATTCTCGTGTATATAAATTACACACACCTGCAGTACGCTCGAGAAAGTGTAGCTACGCGTGTGGACGCATAGTGTGGACGGACATACGCGAAGTCGGGGTCGGGCCGTCGCTTGGTACTATGGGTAGCAGATGCTAGCGACTGTGGCAAGTTGCCACCGGCAACACAATCCCAAAGGCGAATACAGATATCAGATATGGCTTGAGCTGCGCCCGACAGGGTTGGCAGGAGTACCAACAATAATCCTCGAAAGACTTTACTGCCAAACAATATTGCGAAGAACAACAAGAGCCTTTGCGCGCCCTAAACCGTCTCCTTCGACAGGGTCCCTGTCGCAGGGACAAAGGCAGAAAACCAGCGATATCAACCGTGATTTGTCGAACGGAGCCAATTTACACATACCCAAATCTTGGAGCGATAACAGCTAAGAAGCCTCGCCAAAGACGGCGTGCGAGACTCCTACCACAATGGTAGGGGGCGGATAGTGAACGTGATGGGACCCATCACGTGCACCCATCAGACGGGTGCACGTGGCATCACGCGTGCTACGCGTGACGCACGTGTTAACAAAATAGCTATGGTACAAGAGTTCAACCTGGCGACCTATAGAAACTCAAGAATACGGAGTTACACCGTACAGTACTGAAGGGAGAGAAATCACAGCGACGAAGCATGCAACAGCATCACTGCATCGCCTGATGACGAGTGAGGGCGCATTGAATAGGCCGTATTCCACATGCGCTATGCACGCGATGCGTACTCTCCACACTACGCATTTTTCACGTGATTGCATTTGCGCAAAGTTCATTTATGTATAATGCATCGACCTCGGCATCGACCATTCGGTGCGCCTCCATCGAGGATGTTCGACCTCGTTTTCCCTCAGCGTACACTTGTTCATGAAGACCTCTCTGCTCTCTCCTACCATCTTGCTTTCTGCTGCCACTGACTTCCAGCCAGTGCAGATCGCTAACGGGCCCAATATCAGGACTGGTGACGAAGCAGAATACTTCCCTACAGCAGCCCATCATACAAGACGTGGAGGCTTTCTTCGGGATTCGCTATGCTGAGCCCCCCGTCGGTCAACTACGATTCCGACCCCCTCAACCCTATACTTCTGAGAACTGGACATGCACTCGGCCAATGGTAACGCCGGGGAGCATCTGCGTCCAAGTGAGCTCAGGGTTTCTTGGTAATACTGGTAACATCACTGGGCAGGAAGATTGCCTCTTTCTGAACGTGTATCGCCCATCAATAGCTCAAAGCGGAAGGTCGAAAGTTCCGATCATGTTCTGGATACATGACGGAGGTTATGTTAATGGTGACGGGTTGCTGAACAACAGTACAGCCTTAGCAGCTACACATGATGTTATTGTGGTTACGCTGAACTATAGGCTGGGGCACTTGGGGTTCTTCGGATCTCAAAGATCCCTATCAGAAGAAGGGACCACCGGCAATTGGGGAGCTTTGGATACCCAGCTCGGTCTCAAATGGGTGCAAGAGAATATCGAGGCCTTCGGTGGGGACAAGAACAGAGTCCTGTTGTTCGGACAGTCAGCAGGGGCGTTCACCGTTATGTGGCATCTTGCAGCTCCTGGCAGTAAAGGCCTTTTCCATTCGGCCATAATGCAGTCCGGAACGACTTCAACTCCCATGCTCTTTCAGAACTCGACTGATGCATTCCGGTATTATGATTGGGTAGCATCGGAGCTCGCAGGGCTGCAAGGATGGCAATGATCTCGTCTGCCTTCGTCGAGTCGGTCCTCAGGGATTTGCTATACCAGACGGAATTCGGTTCGACCCGGGCCGTGCGCCAACCTGGGCATCGCCCTTCTTCCCCAATTTGCCTGTTGGTCCGATCATCGACGGTACGACTCTTCCTGATAACCCGCTTCGGGTTGTGGAGAATGGCAACCACAACGACGTCCCCTTGGTCATAGGCTTCACCAGAGACGAAGGCTCCTTCTTTGGTTTTCTGCTTCCGGGCTTGGTCCCAAGCGTTGAACTAACTCTTGGTGAGCAGGGTTTTCAGAGGACCGTCAACCACTTCTTGCAGAACGATACCGCCTCCCAGGAAGTCGAGACGTTTTATCCTCCCAAGGCATACGCCTCCGTCTACGGCCCCGACAACGGTCCTTTCCAGCGGGCTGCATATTTCATAAGGGACTCCTTCTTTCACTGCTCTGGTAGACGTCTCGCGGAAGCACTTAGGAAGACGGGAAAGTCTCCGACGTGGATGTATTCCTTCGACAAACCGGATCTTTTCGGATCTTTGGCGATCTTCAACCTCGGAACCCTTTCTCCGACTTTCGGGAACCTGACGGTTGGCCAGTTGGGCACTTATCACTCCGCCGATCTCGCCTTTGTATTCAAAGAGTTCGGTGAGGATCCGGCTAACTTCTCCCAACCTGGCCTGTCCTTGTTGTCAGCGGACACGTTCATGGCCCACCCTCCTCGAGAACGTGGCGACACCTTCCACCACGTCAGCGACGCCATCTCGTGTATGTGGGCCCATATGGCCGCCCATGGAACCCCAACAGGCTTGCGACAATACTGCCCAGGGTTACCGAATGGATCTATCCCTCCCTGGTTGCCCTACAACTCTAGCCTCAATGGCTCCGGGGCCCAAGGAGCTTACATGCACATTGGCGATGTGCTCAGCATGCAGTCATGGAGACTCAACAACCTCTACCCCGATAATGAGATGCCGTCGATTGAACTATGTCAGTGGTGGGATGAACACCCGTTCGGGTTCCACGATCTGCGTGCCGACATTCAGACAACTACCACAACAACACCTGCATCCTCTGCTCAGCGCCAGGTTTGCCACAGAGCTGTTGAGCTCGTGATGATATCATTTGTAATTTTCTCATGCCTGTCGTGAGAGGCCGGCAAGAGGTTTGCCCGTTTTAGCCGGATGGGCCAAAGCTTGGCGCGTCTGGCCGCGAAAAAGGCCAACCCATTCGGTCCTTGCTGAGCCAGTGAGCCCTACTTTTTCATCCGTCAGCTACACTGGAGGACATTTTGAAAATATTATTTTCATTCTGGCCAGTTAACGGTTTCGTTCTCAACAGTACAAGGGACGTTAGAGAGCTACCCCCTCTGGACCACCTGAAGTTTGGGTGGCGTGCAGGGGGTAGAAACGAAAATTAGGCTCTTAACCAGGTTAACTCCAGTGAGGTATTCGTAGATCGAGCCTTTCAAAGAACTCACAATATGAGTCGACGAGGAAGGAACAATGACACCCGTCAGCTTCGGCCAAATTTTATCTCAGATAAAATTATCTGGCAAGGAGTCCGTCATTATAATGCTCTCACGAAACGAGAAGCGAAACGATAGTTATCTCACGCACGTGAAGAGTGACTCTTCCCGCAATGGCAGAAATTGTAGATGTGCGCCTCACGGTCGAGCTTGACCTCGCCCTTCGTGCCACTCATTTCTCCGACTTGCTATCAGATTCTGGTAATCAGAATGAGCCACTGTAATACCTGCGAGTTACCAATGATGCCTTATCATAGGATCGGTGTCTTGAAGACACTGTTTTCGTGAGGAGACGTACTAGTTGCCGAGCCGTCGAGATTGGCACGATGGTTATTCGAGGCGGAGCGGAGGCAGCCCATGGAATCACATACCTTAGGTATGTATATTCTGTATTAGGTATGATACCTGATAGACGGATACTCGACGACGGGCGTCGAGGGCCCCTCGCCCACTATGCTAGGCACTGCTAGAAGTTTCAATCATTCATTCAACTACGATATATGTGACGAAACTGGCCTGATGCAGAACGCCCCTAGTGATCACAACGCAACTAATCAATGGGAAGAGCGGCTTTCGAGGCGACAGCGCTGCTGGCCCAGCGGTATTAGAAAAAACATCCACCATTGGTCCATTGGTCCCGGAATATCGGATACGAGCCGCCGTGAAGTCCTCAATGACCTCTCGAATATTTAACGATGATGGTCGTCAGTGTTGGCCCTCATTTGGCATGCCGACTGTGAGTCACACGGCAAAGCCAACTCCTCAATCAGAGTTGCCAAACAACAGCAACAGAGCAAGCCTTGTGTGGCATGTCCCGGTTTGTGCTCTATGTCCGACTCTATGTGGCCCGGGAGAAGCCACGACGCCAAAGTCTTCACCGAGAGTCGCTAGCCCGACTCCTTGAGCTTCAAGGCTTGAAGGCATACTCTACTATGCAATTATCGGGTATTCTGCCTTACCCTATGACCCAGTCTGCCTCACCCATCACCGTCATCACTGCATAAGAGACCTGTCAAGCAGACAGTGTCTGCCACGCAAGAACGATAACGGAGACGCTTGTGCTTAGCAGGAAGAGCGGCCGCTCGGTCGGAAGATGAACGCTCACCGGCGTAACCCTTGGCCTACATCGTTGTCTGACACAAATATGTCTAGTTGCAGGCGTCTTGCATTGCCCGGCTGCTCCTGACGGGCAACTCCGTTGACTAGCTAGTGGCTCCGAGCCACCTGATCATTATGTAGTGGAGAATAACAGCCAAGGTCACACCGTGGTGCGGGATGCTCATGCCGAGAAGTGCTGCGTGTAAGAAGAGTCCACTGTACAGCTTGATGGCAGTGCCAGGTGGTGCCATCATGGCACCATCTTGACGCCATTTTAACGTGTTTCTGACAGTTTTTCTTCTTCGCGCCATAAACCCAACACGAGAGCTCGCTGAGTCGATGCTACGCCGAAGTGACGCTTGCAAGCAGAGTGGTTCGTTCTGCATGAAGGAAACCAGAATATATAGTCAGCCCTGTAATGAATAGTCACAATATTAATTTCCAGTCCTCATCGATCGCCCCTCTGCAGCAAAGCTTGCAGATTGAACGACCTTCTTAGTGATCATCACTGGCGGCCCGCGACAGACCAGCATATGAAACGACTTATTCATGCCTTACCCGACGCTAGTTTGATCTCCTTCAACGACCTCCGCAGTGAAAGTGCTGCCGTCCCTTTCGAGCACTATCTTCCTTCCGGACACCGCACGGACTACTCAGTAGTCACTACTGCCGCCACCAGGGACGTATCTACATGGTGACCTCAATTGATACCATCACGATTCAATCGTGACGATTGCTGCTGACCTCCTGCATTAGCAGTATTCAGCTGCCCTCCCTCACTTTCCAGACTCGTACCCCCTCCGTAGATCGCAACGTCCAGGGCTTGCATGGGCCCATGATCTGCACTGCAGCTGCTCAGCGTGAGCGCGCTCTGCGGTGTGACCTCCACAATAGGCGGACGTCTTCGTGCATCGATTGTGTGACGGTTACCACCGATCCTTCAGCGGCAGTCCGTGGTCCGTGGCGACGCCTGCTTGGTCTCGCTGGTGATGGCGGCAGAACAGACGGGACGCTGTGCGGACGCTTCAACCCGCTTGGTGGCGCCTCCCCATCCTAGCGGCTAGGACCTAGCCTCTTGCTAACCCGATCCTCATATCCGAGAACGAGGTGAGCGATGCCTCCTTTTCTTGTCCGCTTTTCTTGTGAGCAGTTCGGTGTCACCGTGACACTTTGACCGTCACGACACTGACACTGTCACTGACACTGTCACGGTTGAGTGCGGTGTGCATCGAAAGGTGTCGAGGATTGTTTCTCCCGTGAGCGTCAACGGCGCCTTAGGGGCGATGGATCTACCTACACTTCCAATCACTGCCTCATCCTCGGATAGAGCAGGGCTTGAAGCGGACTTGCGACTGCAAGTGAGAAGGCAACCCGAGAACGCAAGCTTCAGTATAGCGGGCGGCGTGAACTATAACTCAGTACAGTGGGGTACCCACTGTGGGGATATACCAAACGGAGCTCAAAGAATAGTTGTACCCACCCATGAAGGGATTTAAGCGATACTGTAGTTCATAGCGTGATCTAGTGAGCAGTACCACACATTCCCCTCTTCCAGACTAGTCGTAGTATGTCACGTGTCCGGGACAGTGTCCCGAGGACACGATCCCCCATTGTGGACATCATCCCTCGAGGAGCACTATGTGCACTATAGTGGCAACATCGTGACGACTATAGTGTCCACTATGTAACAGCTGTTACTTGGTTCGCTACTACTCGACTATAACGCTATCATCGCTGCAATATCATTAGTCTCAGATAACCATCTGACCTAATCCTGCGCCATGCACTCGCGTGCATGAGTGTGCGTTCTAGATTGAGGAATAGAATGTCACTATCGATCAACTCCCCTTGTGCCCAGCCTCTCACCTTCCTTCGAGCCCCGTCTCAAATCGCCACACTGCACTGAGTTGTAGCGCGAATTTGCTTTACGCTGTGGTTCATTCCTCACATCATTAAGAATATTCTCATTATCTTTGTATCCGTCATCCGGGGATGACTCCATCCCTACGCCATCATAGTTGTCGTCTCTCAAACTGTTCCACGCGTGATGAAGGTGCATCTCTATTCAAGATGTTCGACCTATTATCCCCACAGCATATTCTGGTTAATGCGAATCGCTCTGCTTCCTCCTATCATCTTGCTTTCTGCTGCCACTGACTTCCAGCCAGTGCAGATCGCTAACGGCCCAATATCAGGACTGGTGACGAAGCAGAATACTTCCCTACAGCAGCCCATCATACAAGACGTGGAGGCTTTCTTCGGGATTCGCTATGCTGAGCCCCCCGTCGGTCAACTACGATTTCGACCCCCTCAACCCTATACTTCTGAGAACTGGACATTCACTCGGCCAATGGTAACACCGGGGAGCATCTGCTTTCAAGTGAGCTCAGGATTGCTTGGTAACTTTGGTAACGTCACGGGTCAGGAAGATTGCCTCTTTCTGAACGTGCATCGCCCATCAACAGCTCGACACGGAAGCTCGAAACTTCCGGTCATGTTCTGGATACATGGCGGAGGTTATGTGAATGGTGACGGGTTGCTGAACAACAGTACAGCCTTAGCAGCTACACATGATGTTATTGTGGTTACGCTGAACTATAGGCTGGGGCACTTGGGATTCTTCGGATCTCAAAGATCCCTATCAGAAGAAGGGACCACAGGCAATTGGGGAGCCTTGGATACCCAGCTCGGTCTCAAATGGGTGCAACAAAACATCGAAGCCTTCGGTGGGGACAAGAACAGAGTCCTGTTGTTCGGACACTCAGCAGGGGCGTGCACCGTTATGTGGCATCTTGCAGCTCCTGGCAGTAAAGGCCTTTTCCATTCGGCCATAATGCAGTCCGGAACGACTTCAACTCCCATGCTCTTTCAGAACTCGACTGATGCATTCCGGTATTATGATTGGGTAGCATCGGAGCTCGCAGGCTGCAAGGATGGCAATGACCTCGTCTGCCTTCGTCGAGTCAGTCCTCAGGGATTTGTTATACCAGACGGAATTCGGTTCGACCCGGACCGTGCGCCAACCTGGGCTTCACCCAGCTTTCCCAATTTGCCTATTGGTCCGATCATCGACGGTACGACTCTTCCTGATGACCCCCTTCGGGTGGTGGAGAATGGCAACCACAACGACGTCCCTTCGGTCATAGGCTTCACCAGAGACGAAGGCTCCTTCTTTGGCTTCCTGCTTCCGGGCTTGGTCCCAAGCGTTGAACTAACTCTTGGTGAGCAGGGCTTCCAGAGGTCCGTCAATTACTTCTTGCAGAACGATACCGCCTCCCAGGAAGTGGAAACGTTCTATCCTCCCAAGGCATACGCCTCCGTCTACGGCCCCGACAACGGTCCTTTCCAACGGGCTGCATATTTCATAAGGGACTCCTCTTTTCACTGCTCTGGTAGACGTCTCGCCGAAGCACTCAGAAAGAAGGGAAAGTCTCCGACGTGGATGTATTCCTTCGACAAACCAGATCTTTTCGGATCTTTGGCGACCTTCAACCTCGGAACCCTTTCTCCCACCTTCGGGAACCTGACGGTTGGCCAGTTGGGCACTTATCACTCCGCCGATCTCGCCTTTGTATTCAAAGAGTTCGGTGAGGATCCGGCTAACTTCTCCCAACCTGGCCTGTCCTTGTTGTCAGCGGACACGTTCATGGCCCACCCTCCTCGAGAACGTGGCGACACCTTCCACCATGTCAGCGACGTTATCTCATGTATGTGGGCCCATATGGCCGCCCATGGAACCCCAACAGGCTTGCGACAATACTGCCCAGGGTTACCGAATGGATCTATCCCTCCCTGGTTGCCCTACAACTCTAGCCTCAATGGCTCCGGGGCCCAAGGAGCTTACATGCACATTGGCGATGTGCTCAGCATGCAGTCATGGAGACCCAACAACCTCTACCCCGATAATGAGATGCCGTCGATTGAACTATGTCAGTGGTGGGATGAACACCCGTTCGGGTTCCACGATCTGCGTGCCGACATTCAGACAACTACCACAACAACACTTCCAGTCGGTCCTTCCCAGCCTACATTCTCTGCTCAGCGCCAGGCTTGCTACGGAGTTTTCGAGCTCCTGGTAATATCATTTGTAATTTTCTCATGTCTGTCGTGAGAGGCCGGCAAGGGGTTTGCCGGTTTTAGCCGGATGGGCCAAAGCTTGGCACTTCTGGCCGCCAAACAGGCCAAACGAGCCAGTTTGGCCCTTCCCGAGCCAGTGAGCCCCACTTTCTTATCCGTCAGCTATACTGGCTATGCTATTTTCATTCTGGCAAGTTATCGGTTTTGTTCTGAACAGTAGTACGTAAAAGGGTTGTCGAAGTGCTGCCCTCTGCAGATAGTGACCACTCTGTCGTAAGATAAGCGCTCCCCGGCGAAACTTCCGCGGCGGACATTCGTGTCGGAAATATATGCGGAAGTTCCGCCTATATGTCCGACACGAATATGGCTAGTTGCAGGTGTCTCTTGCATGGCCCAGCTGCTCCTGAGTCGAGAGTCTTGACGGGCATCCTCTGAAGGCTCGCTCATAGACACCATTGACGAGTTAATGGCCCGCGGTTCCAAGACTCATGGTAATTCGTATTCGCACCCGGTGGACCCACAACCTTGATCCTCTCCGTGCCATAGACATAATCCTGATGGGCGGGGGCGGGCTGTCAATGGGCAAGTATCCTCCGTAGCGGCTCATGAGAGATGCAGGAGAGAGCGGCGCTGTCAGAGCGCTGCACCAGGCACGAGAAAGGGTCAGCAACCTGATTGTTAAAGAGCCCAGGAAGTCTCTATCTCAAACACCGAGATGTCCCCTTTCTCGTTTGTCTGTGAGCATTTCAGTGTCACGATTGAGTCCGCTTTGCAGGCTGTCGAGGAGGACGGTTCCCGTGAACGTTAGTGAACCCTCAGAGACGATTGACCACTATACTTCCAGTCAACCTACTACCTTATCCTTGAATAGAACAGGGCTCAAAGCGTACTTACGAGGAGAGCAAGCGAGAAAGCAACTCCATAGCGCGAACTATACCGCTTGTATCCGCACCGCGGGTGACGGCACTGGGAGGGAGTGCTCCTAACGAAAATCACTCGATTCTCTTCTAAATACAATGGGAATGCACCTACGTTATGCGTGGAAGAGTATAGCTACAACAGACACTCATTACGCATGCTATGCGGCGCATCAGGTAGGTTACGGACGTGTAGCCCAGCTACAGTAGCTGGCAGGCTAGCGCGCACGTTAGGTGCGCGGCGCACGCGTCACCTAGGTGGTCACGTCTCGTCTTGCGTCACTGGAGGTGACGTGGAGACGGCGGCTAGGCGGTTAGCTTAGCTCTCCCGAAAATTGTCTCTATGTCGAGTTTGTCAGCTGAGGATCAGGGGGCCACCAACAGGACGCATCAAGTGTTCTACACGCGTGTCACATGTGTGCACTACAACTCAGTACAGTGTGGCTATTTGAGACGGGGTTCAAACAACGGCAGAGTTGGACTCAAGACCCTCGAGTCGAGGAAAGCTATGCAATAATGTGACCTACAGTTACTAAGCTAAGCCTAGTGTAGCACTTGTTCTCATGCACGCGAGTGGTAGGCGCAGAACGATACGAGATAGTATCTCGGAGATACTGATAGTTAGTGAGCAGTGGAGATGGTTGTCACTATAGTGCCCGTGGCATTACGCGTGCTACGCGTGGACACTCGTGTCTGCACTGTTCCTGATGTTTCGTAGCACTGTGCTCAACACAGCAGGGCAGAGTAAGCCTCAACTCCGCATTTTCCTCGTGATTGCGGTGCCGATAGGCTGTTTTACGCGTAAGGATTCCTTACTAAGGAAGCTACTGCATCTCCATCAAAGAGTCTTTGACAAAGATGTTCAACCTCGTGTATTCTCAGCGGGTCCTTATTCATGAAAATCGCTCTGCTTCCTCCTACCATCTTGCTTTCTGCTGCCACTGGCTTCCAGCCAGTGCAGATCGCTAACGGCCCAATATCAGGACTGGTGACGAAGCAGAATACTTCCCTACAGCAGCCCATCATACAAGACGTGGAGGCTTTCCTCGGGATTCGCTATGCTGAGCCTCCGGTCGGTCAACTACGATTCCGACCCCCTCAACCCTATACTTCTGAGAACTGGACATGCACTCGGCCAATGGTAACGCCAGAGAGCATCTGCGTCTAAGTGAGCTCAGGGTTTCTTGGTAATACTGGTAACATAACTGGGCAGGAAGATTGCCTCTACCTGAACGTCTTTCGCCCATCAACAGCTCAAGGCGGAAGGTCGAAACTTCCGGTCATGTTCTGGATACATGACGGAGGTTATGTTAATGGTAACGGGTTGCTGAACAACAGTACAGCCTTAGCAGCTACACATGATGTTATTGTGGTTACGCTGAACTAAAGGCTGGGGCACTTGGGGTTCTTCGGATCTCAAAGATCCCTATCAGAAGAAGGGACCACCGGCGATTGGGGAGCTTTGGACACCCAGCTCGGTCTCAAATGGGTGCAAGAGAATATCGAGGCCTTCGGTGGGGACAAGAACAGAGTCCTGTTGTTCGGACACTCAGCAGGGGCGTGCACCGTTATGTGGCATCTTGCAGCTCCTGGCAGTAAAGGCCTTTTCCATTCGGCCATAATGCAGTCCGGAACGACTTCAACTCCCATGCTCTTTCAGAACTCGACTGATGCTTTCACGTACTACGATTGGGTAGCATCGGAGCTCGCAGGGTGCAAGGATGGCAATGATCTCGTCTGCCTTCGTCGAGTCGGTCCTCAGGGATTTGCTATACCAGACGGAATTCGGTTCGACCCGGGCCGTGCGCCAACCTGGGCATCGTCCTTCTTCCCCAATTTGCCTGTTGGTCCGATCATCGACGGTACGACTCTTCCTGATAACCCTCTTCGGATTGTGGAGAATGGCAACCACAACGACGGCCCCTTGGTCATAGGCTTCACCAGAGACGAAGGCTCCTTCATTGGTTTTCTGCTTCCGGGCTTGGTCCCAGGCGATGAACTAACTCTTGGTGAGCAGGGTTTTCAGAGGACCGTCAACCACTTCTTGCAGAACGATACCGCCTCCCAGGAAGTCGAGACGTTTTATCCTCCCAAGGCATACGCCTCCGTCTACGGCCCCGACAACGGTCCTTTCCAGCGGGCTGCATATTTCATAAGGGACTCCTTCTTTCACTGCTCTGGTAGACGTCTCGCCGAAGCACTTAGGAAGACGGGAAAGTCTCCGACGTGGATGTATTTCTTCGACAAACCGGATCTTTTCGGATCTTTGGCGACCTTGAACCTCGGAACCCTTTCGCCCACTTTCGGGAACCTGACGGTTGGCCAGTTGGGCACTTATCACTCCGCCGATCTCGCCTTCGTATTCAAAGAGTTCGGTGAGGATCCGGCTAACTTCTCCCAACCTGGCCTGTCCTTGTTGTCAGCGGACACGTTCATGGCCCACTCTCCTCGAGAACTTGGCGACACCTTCCATCATGTCAGTGATGCCATCTCGTGTATGTGGGCCCATATGGCCGCCCACGGAACCCCAACAGGCTTGCGAGTCGCAAGTTGCGACAATACTGCCCAGGGTTACCGAATGGATCTATCCCTCCCTGGTTGCCCTACAACTCTCGCCTCAATGGCTCCCCGGCTCAAGGAGCCTGCATGCACATTGGCGATGTGCTCAGCATGCAGCCATGGAGACTCAACAACCTCTACCCCGATAATGAGATGCCGTCGATTGAACTATGTCAGTGGTGGGATGAACACCCGTTTGGATTCCACGATCTGCGTGCCGACATTCAGACAAGTTGTCTGAGACAACTACCACAACAACGCTTGCAGTCAGTCCTTCCCAGCCTACATCCTCTGCTCAACGCCAGGCTTGCCACAGAGCTTTGGAGCTCGTGGTGATATCATTTGTAATTTTCTCATGTCTGTCGTGAGAGGCTGGTAAAAGGCCTGTCCGCTTTAGCCGGATGGGCTCAAGCTTGGCGCGTCTGCCCGCCGAACAGGCTAAGCGGTTTGGCCTTTGCTGAGCCAGTGAGCCCCATTTTTTTATTCGTCAGCTACACTGGAGGACATTTTCGCTCTGACAAGTTAACGGTTTTGTTCTCGAGATTGAGGGTCATTAGAGTGCTCAGAGTGCTACCTCCACACCACCTGAAGTTTAGGTGGCCTGCAGAGGGTAGCAAGTTTCTGCTGGAAACGGAAATCGGGCACTTTGAGGGCCTAATTTCGGGTTAAGTTGACCAGATCACCTCCAGTGAGGCATTCGTGAATCGAGCCTATCCGAGGACTCACGATATGAGTTGCCGAGGATGGAACCATGGCGCCCGGCAGCTTCGGCCAAATTTTATTCGGCAAGAAGGCCGTCTTTATGATGCTCTCACGCAACGAGAAGCGGGATAGTGGTATGAGACTACTAGTCTCACGCACGTGAAGAGTGACTCTTCCAATGGCAGAAATTGTAGATGTACCTCTTGTGGTCGAGCTTGACCTCGCCCTCCGTGCTCCTCGCTATCGTGACTCGCAATCAGAATGAGCCTCTGTCATACCTGTAAGTTATCATGGGCTCGCTGCCTTCGAGAGAAAACGTATTACTGAATGACTCGTCGAAATTGACACGATGGCTATTCTTGGCGGGTAGTGCGACCCACAGAATCGCATACCTGAAACAGGAATCGACATCCTCGCTTGCTATGCTAGAGTCTAGCAACTTCCAACTGTGTCTAGCAGCTAGACACAGTTGAAAGTTCAATCATTCATTCAATAACGATAGATATGGCGGAACTGCGCTCAGCGCCTGATGCCCAGCTTCCCTAGTGATCACAACTCAACTAATCAATGGGAAGAGCGGCTCTCGAGGAGACAGCGCCGCTGGCCCAGCGACACTAAAAAGAGCATCCACCATTGGTCCGTTGGTCTTGAGCCACCGGATATCAGCCTTCTAGAGGTCCTTGAAGACCTCTCGATATAGAATGACACACTCTCCGACGTACACCGCATGTAGGCCCTCCATTGACATGTTGTCTGTGAGCCACACAGCAGAAACATCTCCTCGATCGGAGCTACCGACCACTCAACAGTATCCAACAACAGAGTGTGACATGTCTCGGTTCCTCGACTCCATGTGGCCCGGGAGAAACCGCGACGTCAGGATCTTCACCGAGAGTCGCTAGCCCGACTCCTTGCAGACATACTCCATTATGCAATGATCGGGGACTCTGCCTTACCCTGTGGACCAATCTGCCTTACCCGTCACCGTCATGGATAAATAAAGGACCTGTTTGGCAGGCAGCGTATGCCACGCAATAACGATACCGGAGACGCTTGTGCTCAGCAGGAACAGTGACCACCCTGACGTAACATAAGCGCTCCCCGGCGAAACCTCCGTCTCTATTGCTGCACAAATCTGTCTAGCTGCAAGGCCTGCAGCTAGAAAGATTTGTGTCGCCCTGCAGAGCACGCCTCTTGCAAAGCCCAGCTCAGCTGGGCAGCTGGGTCAGCTGCGGCCGACGGGCAACCCTTACCGGCTCACTCGTAGTCGCCGTTGACTAGGTAGTGGATCCGGGCCGCCGGAACATCATGTAGTAGAGAATAACACCCGACGTCACGTCGTGGTGCGGGATGCTCATGCGAGGAAGTCTGCGTTTAAGACGAGTCCACTGTACAGCCTGATGGCACCACCTTCGCGCCATTCGAACGTGCCTCTGACCGTGTTTACTCTTCGCGCCATAACCTCATCGCGAGATGCTACGCCGACGTGACGCTTGCAAGCGAAATGGTTCATTCTGAACGAAGGATAGCAGAATATATTATAAGCCCTGTCACGAACGAGAACAATATGATTTTCACTCTCCCGCCCTCGTCGGTCGTCCACCTCTGCAGCAAAGCTTGCAGATTAAACGACCTGTATTAGTTATAATTTATCACCTGGAGCCTCCAGGCTGGAGGTCACAACTTGTGATTTTTACTTGTGGCCTTGTGACTCACAAGGGCGTTTTCAGCACCCTCAGCAACATCTCTCCTTCATTTGTCAACCTTCTCCTATGTGCCGTAGAGTCCCTCTTGCCGTCATACCCTTCGATCAAGCTCTCGGCCAATTCGCCGCGCTCCCTGCGAAGTATTTTCAATCCTCTTCATCCACCACGAGCCACCGAGGAGGCAAGGATGGTGAAATCAGTAACCACTCTCAACTCAGAAAAGCCACAACTCTTTCCAGTAACCTATGATATGAGCTGCCGAAGCTGCATTGCAATAGAATCGGCAGACTTGAAAGAGGCCAAAAAATATTTGGTGTTTCATCGGCACTAAAAAGGCCAGTAACAATCACTCAGGGTCTTCGAGGTGACGGAGGGACTGCAAGTCGGGATAGCGAACGCGGAAACCTCCAAGCATACGCTCGGGCAACTCATCCTGAACAGTGATAGAAGACCTCTCGTGAGGCAATCCGACTGTGAGAACCCCAGAAATCACACGCAGGCGCAATCGAACCCCATCCGAAAGAGCAATGGTCACCATTAACCCTCACTTACGTCAGACTGTCCCTCAATAACAAACCCAATATCAATCACGAGTCTCTTCGCCGCATCAGTGACCTAGAAGATCCGTAGGGAAAGTCGACTTGTGTTCTCCTCTACTCACCAGTGATACGATATGTCGTGCCACAGAGCTTGAGTAGACATCAATCGAAGCCTCCATGTAGCGATAACCGTTATAATATTCGGTATCGATTTTAGTACCGATAATAGCCGGTGTCTCCCCAATCGCCTAAACGAGGACCGATCAATCAGCGTTCGCGGAGGTTCACACAGGTGAGTGAGGCATAGCAAGTCGACGAGTCAGATCACCGACAGCTCCAACCCTGGAGGCCTTCCAACGAGCTCGATAAGTGCTCATTGCGTTCAACACATCAGCCTTGTCCTACTGGTTTTCTCGAGATCAATAAGTCTTGCCACTGACCAAACTGATTCGACTAGTCGCCCTAGTCCAGCGGCCTTCGTGGTCCATGTACGACGCATGTACCGTCATAGACGCCCAGAACCATCTCTACTTACTCGTTTCACAAACCAAGGACCCTCGACCACGCGAGGAATCACCTTCAATCGCTTGTTACGCTCATCGGTCTCCATCGCAATGAACCGATGGAAGAGTCTCGCGAAGGGCTAAAACGAAGGGTATCTTAGGTCGACCACGGGCAAAGACAGAAAGGTCACTTTATCGGAGGTGAATATCTCGCTGCTGAGATCGACCGCAAAAGTGAGGACGAACTGGACCGGCGTCATCCGCCAGTTGACAACGAATAGAAACCTGAAACATCCAGCCATCAACAAGGCGTCGAAGATACTGTAAGAGCAAAAGAACAGACAAACGGTTTCTCACTTTCTTTCATTTTCTTTCCAAATCTTGTTGGCCTCGCAACGAGGGTCCTGGACAGCAGAATAAACGCCGGTTGAGGTCTGGAACGCGTCGAAAGAAACTGAAACGGCAACCTCTTATGAAGAGCCTCTCTCTAGGGAAAAGAAGTCTCGAAGGCCGCGTACTTACCGAGAGTCATCAACGCGGGCAGACTCGGGAACTTCTGCTGATCATACTGATAGAGATCACCGCGAACATTCACCGTAGTGCAGTCTAGTCTGTCCCTGAAGAGCCAAAAACGGTTGAAGTGATAACCAGGTGAGTGACCTTTCCGCCAACGGCAGTGATCGACCTTGGATGCTTCTTCAGCTCGTGTTCATACCATACTCGTCAATCCGATCGCTAGAACCCGTGGAACCATCATCAGAAAATGGTATACTGCGAGGATCGAACCCACGACCTACCATGTGTTGGCAGCTTCCTCATCATTGCTCCACTGTAGAGCATGCTGGAGCCCGTCCTGCACGTCCGTGTCTCCTGTCATAGTGGAAGCCGCAGACCCTACCACCAAATCCCATCCACCGATGGCCCAACCAACTCTACTCACCGTAGTAGTGCTGCTGAAATTGAAGCTCTCTCTTATCGACATCATCATCATCTTCTTCGTCAGCGGCTCTTGCCTCCATCGCGCGTCCCAGCATCGTCACCAATGTTTAACAAAAACTGCTACGACAAACAACACGCCTGAGAAACTACCGACCACACCGGTATGAATTGGACTCCAATCATTGAAGGACCTCCTAGCAGAGCACTGATAACAACAAGAACAACAGGAGCAGTATCAAGCATACTCAAATGAAGCCTAGTGCCCGACGAGCTGGCCAATGATAGACTTGTGCGCAAGACTCACGCCGAAAGCCGCCATCTTGATGGGAACGATCGCGACCACCGTTCTGGACGATGTCACATCAACAAGGTGGATCTCATGGAAGAGCCTTCGGTTTAACGCAAGCAACGGCCAGGTGAGAGACTGAAGCTGCAATTTCGTGGCGCGTGACGATACGCCGCAGACTTGGTAAGAGAATATAAACATGGATTTACCGGCAGAAATGTTACAAGCGAAAAATTAACCGGCAGGAGGAATCCTAGGGTTGACCGTGTGAGATACGAAAAAGGTCAGGTAATGATCAGATGTATTTACTGCTCGCTGCAATGTATTTTACGTGTCAGAGTGAGGTCCGGATACCGAACCCTGAAGCCACCGATCAATCGCTCCGGAAGCTCATCCTAAAATCGACAGAATCGATCATCAGGGCGAGCGCGTTCATTCACTCACATCACACTGGCCCTCTATCACGAACCCCACATCAATGACCAGCTTCTTGGCAGCTCCCACGACCTGAAGAATCCCGGTTCACTGCACAGGAGGTCCCAACCGAGCACTCACCAGTGACAGCGTGTGCTTGGCAGCGACGCTCGAGAAGACGTCAATCGATGCTTCCACATAGCGGTCTCCTGAGTGATGCTCCGTCACTAACTTCCTGCCGATGATTGTAGGTGTTTGGCCCACCGCCTGACCACCAACGCCATCTCTAACGCCTCTTTTTGAGCAACTTCTAGTGAGTGACCGGAATAGAATTTTCAAATATTCGCGGAAAAGCGAGCACAGCTCTATCCCAGGCTTTGAGGAATCTCCCGCATATGGTACGCGCTGTTTAAAGAGCCCGTTTCGAGTCACCGGCACAACTTTTTATCTAGGGCTCTTGTGGACCTCAAATTTTGTACTATCATATTGGGTGCAAAATGTCACGGATCAAATTCTCGACGAAAAAATTTTCTGAATGAATGTAGTCTTCCCATGAAATGAGCTCTCCAGAGGGAGGGACGGCAGACCGGGTCATCATCCCCGGCGACGCAAGACTGATCGTCTCACCTTCTTGACCAGCCACGGGCCCTCCACCACGCGAGGGATGACCTTTAGCTTGGAGTTCCTGTCAGCATCGTTCAACTGTATATACCGTCGGAAGGCCACGGCGTATGGCTGAACGGAAAAAATATCATACAAGGATTCGAACCCGGGCTGGAGGAACACTGGCGGGCTGTCTTCCCCACTGCACCAACCTCGTCCGATGTGAAGAGGGCGCCATTCAGATCCACTGAGTACGTCACAGCGAGCTGCAGTGGGAACATACGCCAGTTTATGACGAAGAAGAATCTAACAGAGAAAGCAGCAACAATTCCCGAGAGGTTACAGCTAGATGAGTGCCGTTTTGATGTCATGGTCGAAAGCGCAGGGATGGGCCCTTAATGGCATACAACAGCAGAGGGACAAGAATCTTGTCACAAGATACACAAATGAATCTTAACCTCGAGGACGCATTTCGCGGGAAAGGTCGTGAAGAATCTTTAGCAACGAGGCTGATCAAGTCACACAAGCGAGATGAGGATTGCCACGCCCTCAGGGTACCTCTCAGGATTCTGCTTCCACAACCAGTGGGCCACACAATGTGGCTCCTCAACAGCGCATCGGACCTCGGAGTCGGTGTAAAACAGATCGAATGATTCTAAGGGAATACACTAACGTCACTTGCCGTGAAGAGGGCGCCGCCCTTACCGAGCTTCATGATAGCACCCTCGCTCGGCTGCTTCAGACGATCGACCAAATACGTACCACCTCGCACGTTCATCGTGCTGCAGTCGATGGGGCCCCTACAAAGAAAGAAAGATGCACTGAAGAAAATGTGGTAGGAGGGAAATTCTACGCATGCCGCGAGTCAACCTAAGATACCCCATTCGTTCGCTGAGACCATCTGCTTACCAGGTATTCTCAGCCGTTTCATCGTCGCTCTGCTGTGGTCCTTCCTTACAACCGAGAACGTCTTCGGCTTTGACAGCTTCTCCTGCCATCTTGGGTGATGACAGCGAGGCATCCTTATCTGAGCGTTTATGCTACATCCCCATTAGCAACCGAAAATTCACCGCAGAATCTTCAATAACCACTACGGAGTCACGGTATGGCAGCACTAGATAATTCCTGTTGATAATACTTGCAGGAGCATTAGTACGTATATCAAGAATAACTCCTGAGGTTCAATGTATTAATACTTATAAAGGTAGTATAACTATTGATAAAAATAATAATAGTATAATATCCTAATTGTCATTATAATATAAAATATAGTAAATTAATAAAATATATGTAATATAAGTATATATAAACAACATTAAGACCCCTAGTTGTAGTACGTATATCAAGAGTAACTCCTGAGGTTCTGATGCTTCTGATTCAGGAGCATCCCTACAAAGTGTGCTGGTCGCCACGCCATGACAGAGTAAACTCCCTCCGGCTGCATTTTTCGTTAAAACCCTGATGAGCTTACTACCCTTGCTGCTGTCGCCGCCACTTCTCAGATGGAGGCGTTGGAACCTTTCCGCTTCCCCATCGGACTCTTCTCCCTCCGATGCAGAATAATACTGGTCCTCGTCCAGCTCCAACTCCGCCCCTGCGCACAAACGCCATACCAATCCTTCCCCAAATCCCAATCAATACTCACCCAGCGGGGGGAACTCAACCGGCTGTACTTCCTCCTCTTCATCATCCAGCGCAGCGCCGACCGCTAGCCCCTCCGAGGGAGCGGCGGTGGACTTTGACGGTTTAACACCTACTTCAAGAGTCCTCAAAGTTATTACAATCTGCGGCTTCCAAAAATTCAAGCGATTTCTATTATGAAGCGCATAGATTATCTTCAAAATAATCATGTAAAAAACCTTACTGGCGAAAGAATCACCACGATTTTTGCGATTAGCTCGACAGAAAAGCACGTTGCCTTTGATAGACCCACAGCAATCGTGTCCTGTCCGAGCAATGGTTGCGCAACATATCCGTGAGTTAACTTGTACAACTTTAAGAGTCAGGGGCTCAAGTCTTGACAGTACGCCCCGCCTCATGACCGCTAGTCTAGTACTCTACTTGATAAATTTCGTAGTAGTTTTTATGATGCTAATCAGGATTAAAACACACAAACGCTTCCCATCCCTTCACCTTCATCTCGGGCAGCTGCCATTGCTGACGAGGACGAAGCCTTTCGGTGGACCCAGTGAGCGTGGACCAGCGAACTCGACAGAAACTCGGTTACATCCTCCCTGAAAACCCGACACATGCGCACCCAGACGCGTACCAAAATTCCACCGAGAGCCCTTCAAAGACACTTCCTTGAACGCCCATACCACACCTCTCGGAACTCCGCGACTGCCCACCTTCTGAGGAAAGTAGTTATCCAATCGACAGTATCGCTGACCCTTCGATCGGCGAGAGTCGACCCTCCACCCAGGAGGCTGCCAGAACGACTCCTCTGGGCTACATCACCATCTCCTGACTTGCTATGACCTCGTTGAGTTGCCTTGTTACCTACCCAAAAAACATAGCCTATCCCTACCGACGACCGAACCTCTCGGGAAGCGACGCTGAAGGCCACAACCCAGGGAAGAAAGTGAAACCCTTGACGCGTAAGCTAGATTGCGGCAAGAGGGAGGGCGCATGATGACTCCCGTCATCCAACCCTTGGAATCGATTTTCATCTCAAGCCTTCCCTGCACGACCATGACACGCTCTAACAGTCCCTCAACTCTCCTTACTCGTCTTGGCCGAGGAAGCACCCAGCGTCGCAGCAGCAGAGCGAATGATGACAACGGTCTCCAATACAGTCGGGAATACTCCTCTGCACCTGATAGGAAAAATCAATACCAGAATCATCATCATCAAACTAGCCTGCAGAAGGAGGAGAGAGCACGCCGTTGAAAGCTCCCTAGCAAGCACGATACGGGAGTTCTGCTCGCACGACTTGTGCAAAACAACCGATGATTTACGAGAAATGTGGTATTAAGCAGCCTGTGTGGCAGAAAGTGCAACCAAAATGAGATCACCACGTGGCGCCGACTGAGACGGCACTAGTGGCCTCATTTTTCACGCCGCATGCTAATTCCCGTTTACGTTGCCAATACTCCGTAATGATGAAGTGACAGCAGCGGAATACCACACCTCCAGCTAATCGTATCATGGCGCTGCCGCCAGTATCGACGCGGTGATCTCCGCACACAGGACACTTCCTCCGAGGTGAAGGCCCAAGCGACGCGAAAGGAATACAGAAACGTATTTGGCCGTTCTAAGTCTACAATGATCTTGCGATAACAGCATCTTCTGTAATAAGAGTATGCAGCCATACGGACGTTATTTACTACCTCTGCAGAACACCATCAGGGTCAACATCCCCACTCTCCCATCGGGCCAAAAACTCGGCATTACAAAACGATACAGCCTGAAAGTGATACTATCATCCGCCAGTCGCAGTAGACAGGCTGAGGAGAGCTCACCTTGTAGACCGCTTCTCCCCACCCAGGAAACGGTACAGCGGTGCCAAGTGGATTTTGATCAGCCTCATACCGCGCTGTTGCTTAGTCTAAAAAGAAAAAAAAACTCTTCTATACGGAATGCTTGGACGAGCAAAGCTAGAACGACCAAGTTAGGCATTCTGTCGATCCTTCGTCCATCGCGAAAGAAAGGTAGTTGAAACTACCCGTCGCTGTAATTGACACAACATACTCTCCGACCAACAATCATCTAGCCCGTCCAAGATACTACTTTATCCTTCTCCGGCACGTACAAGATACTGCTGCTGCACCCAGGGTGAGAAGGACATTATAACCTCGTCGAGTATCTTCTCCAACCTCGACGCTTGTTGGGTCACCCGAGCATTATCTCCAGAGCTCACTAAAACAATCACTCTTCCTTTATACGTTTATTCATCCACAGCTCATACATGTCAATTTACAGTATACCACATTTCCCCCTACGCTCACTGGAACGGCATGACGGACGGCGGCCCGCCCGTTGGACCCTTCCCCTGCCCTTACAAGCTCGTTGCATGTACGGCATAGACTCTTCAACTTGCAACTTGGCCCAGCTCACTAGGAACTTCAACCGTTTCAAACCTGAGCACTTCAAACTGGTGCCGCAGCGAGGCGCTGTTCGGCTGATAGCAGTTAGTGTTCCAAAACACCACCGGGACGACACTGCCATAACCTAGCTCAAAAGCCGATCGAAATAGTAGCGAATCGAGAGTGCGGTTGGTGGTTGATCCCGTGGTGAATCGTTGATCGAACAACACGTGAGAGTGGTGAGCGCCCTGAGATGGTAGCAGACCTACTTGGTCGTCCACCGGACAGCATACCCTCCACCTCGCTAACCTTTCCTGACATCAAACTCCTTACAACCAGGACCACTAACTACCGCGACCCGACTATATTACCGGAATGGCCTCTAGAGCTCCCCTTGCTGGCTTCACTGCCAAACATGGTCTGATTGACATCACCCGAGTGATCACTCGTACACATGTCCCCTTCCGCCTGAGGGACAGTCACTACTACTCATTGCCAGCTCTGGTTCTTAGACAACAAGACGAAACCGAATGAACACCATGAATAGGAGAGCGAACGAAAGTTCAAAAAAAACCCATTAACCGGGACCGTCGAGGTGGCATCGTTGCTCACTTGGCCATTCACCACCACCATCACTCAAAACCGGCGAGCTGGCCGCGAAGAACAGCAAGGGTTGATTGCCGTATTACAGCTTTCACTTCCCTCTGCCCCCGGTCCCTCATGTACTTCCACGCTGTCCCTGCTCCCACAGCCGCCGCACCGACCACCGCTAGAGGAGAAGTAAACACCTGCGGGGGAACTTAGAAGTAAACGAGATCGTTCCCATTGCAGACGAAGCTGCAAGCCAACGCGGGGCATCATCGCTTTGTCCTCGTCATTAACGACGAGTACAGCTGCAACGAACGGTAGAGGCAACGAAGGTAGCCTCCATAACCAATAGAAGCGAGACCACAACGATAAAAGAGAAGGGAAAGAGTGTCAGGCTGATAGAGACGCTAACTGGCCAAGATACTACAGCAAAGGTGCCCACCGCTGCAGCAACTCCTCCAGTAGCAGCACCAATGTAACCTGCGGATAGTGTCCATCGCCAACCCACATCGAAGACCGAGTGTTGTTACTTTTTTGCTTCGTCTCGCTCTTGAGTGAAGCTAAATACTCCTGCTCGTATTCGTCATCGGGATCGTCCTTCCAACTCTTACCTTCTGAAGGAAACAGCGATTATCACAACAGATAGGAGAAAATTCATTGCGGTGGATCGACAGAAGATCCTGCCAAGCGTCTGCCCAAAGTCAACGTGCCTTCTGGGGAAGGCAACGGTCATCACAGCAAAATACATTGCACGAGAGCTGATAGCATAGAATTAGCGACTGTAGCGATTTTTTAGTACAGACTATATAATACCACATTTCTAGTAAATCACCAGCTGTCTTGCACGAGCGATGCCCATAGTGGCAAAAAAGTGGAGCCACTATAACAGGGGGTCCGGAAGTGAGGAAGCATATCCAAGGTCGAAGCTAGGACATCTAAAATTGAATCCTCTCCCCTTAGTACTTCCTTTCCGCCGGGCTTTATCTATCTGAGAGACTATCTCCTTCTCAATACGCTCGTCACCCTCATCAACTTCCTCTTCAGAATCTGTGCTCTGTGGCTTCTCCTCGGGGGTGTCTTTCGATGACAATGAATCGCCCGGCATCGTTAAACAAGGCTTTCAAGATCAACATGACCGTCTCGGCACAGTAGACAGGAAAGCGTCGAGCAGCATCTCCCTGATGCTCGGGTCTTTGAGAGTATTTGAAGAGTGCTGCTATTCAGATCGCCTTCCGATATCAACTCCATCAACACAACAATATATAACCAAGATGAACATCATTACCACCATGGTTATTATTATGATGACCCCTACCGCCCCTTCGGAACATCGGAGAGGTGATAAATAGAGTACATCGAATAACATGACACACTAGTCGAGAGGGTCGAAAGGGTCATCAACATCTACCAAGGGGAGTACAACTTCCCTTCCCAATCCGTCAACAGTCTCCTCTCCGAGATGTATCCTCCACATACCACTGTTAATACAAATGTAAATGTTGTCCACCCGAAGTGGACTTATTTTCATAATTCCCTCCGCCGTTGCCAACTCAGGTGTCCATTTCGACAGCCCATCGGAAGAACTGACGATTGGCGGAGGCCGATAGTCAGACCAACCATGCGAGGAGCAATCTTCGCAAACGAGTACACCGGGAAATGGAAATCTGACGAAGGATTTATCAATGAGCGACTCGAACGTAATAGCAACTGATCCTGTGACTTCCTTCTGACCCTCTGCTAAAGTTAGCATACCCTCCACCATCACTCTCCCAACCGCGGTTACCCCCTGCTTTCGGAAAGGGAGCTTCCCCACAGGCAGACTGGGGAGGGGCAGGCCAGCAGACCTTGCAGGCTGGTTCTTGACTAGCCTCGGTCCTCGTCTGTTTAAGAAGTGGACCCAAAGCTTTCGAAAGCGTCCCCAGGCGTGAAGCGTTAACCCAAGCGAGGTTGAGTGGGCAGCGCAGGTCGTAGACTTTCCTATTCTCGGTCATGCGAGCCTCCAGGTACATCGTAAGGGTGTCGTCTTTGATACAGAAGGGGATACGTAATGCTCGGTCATGGGTCTCGACAGCAGAGTGAGGGAAATCATGATGCCCGTGAATATAAAAGCACCTCCCAGGATCCACTTTAGTTCGGAAAGTCGTCCGACCGTAAGGCGCAGTCCGACCTCTGGCGATGACCGAACTTCTCCCATCTTGGTCGGTGTAAGCGACAGTCGAGTCTTCTGGAGTATGGGACAAAGCAACGGCGGTCATATCCGGCCAGCACGGCGTCGTGAGGTGAGAAGCGAGTCCAGCGTACACGCCCGGGCCCAGGTTTATTCTCGTGGAGGTTGTAGAAGAGAGACTCTCACAAACTAACACGCTGGACAATAGCAGGCGAAGAACGGTCATGGTAAATTGGCATGGGAATTAACTCATCTGGAGCCGCGAACTTCCGGTGTTCTAAAATCGGTACTCGGCTTAACGACGGAGCTATCCCAAGTGACCGTTGCAACAGAGGGCAGACCGATGTGACCAGCGTGTATTCCGGTATTGGGAGGACCAAGGAAGGACGGAGAATTTCCGCTTTACCTGAGATGACTGGTCTACCGTGAGGAGGAGGCATGGCGAGCTTCATAAACCGATCCTGAGACTCGGAAACCTCTCAGCTCTCACACTGCCCCCCCTTCGGGTTTTGGGTGATGGTCGCCCGAAGGGCGACCTGAGTCGGGTTTCGGGTTCACGGAGGTTACGGTCTTGGCTTGCTATTGGGTTTTTTTTCTGAGGCCTTGGATAACAGCCTTAACCCGGATATCAGCTCTCACCCGGATAACAGCCTTAACCCGGCTAATCCCTAATTGAGGTTTACTTGCGCAACATCATGTTGCGCAAGTAAACCTTAATTAGGGAAGGCATGTTGCCAATATGGCAGCCACTGATGACTCGGCTTCGAATTGCTCAATATGTGCTAACTAATTTAATATTACTCATATCATATGAGCAGTGTGCATATGTGCGCGTGGTTCGTTTGGGCGTGCACGACTACTTCCTTAGGTGTGACGCGGCCTTCCTTAGACTTTGCAGACCTCCTTAGAATTCTTCACATTCTCCTTAGATTTTTCCGGCTTCCTTGGAAAATGCAGACCTCCTTAGAAAACTTACACTCTCCTTAGATTTTTGCGGTTCACCAACCGTCGCAGGAATGATCATTAGTGATTCTTTAGGGAAAAAACGGAATTCCCTCAGGAAGGGCCGAATCTCCCTTAGAAAATCGCAGAGGGCGAGCGAAAACGCTTCCTTAGAATTCTTACACTCTCTTTAGAAAAACTAGCAGAACCCGTCGCTTCGCTCCGGGGGTTCTCTAGCTCTTAGTCAGAGGGACCATGTTCCTCGCTGCGCTCGGGGAATAGAGGTTTTTTTTGGGGGGGGATGAATTGAGAACGTAAGTTTAAGAGCATAGTGTACGGTGGTAGAAGGATTTGTAGATTTGGAAAAGATAACGATTGGGGTAAAAAGTTAATGTAAAGTGAATTACGTTGACGTTCGCGGGTATAAGCGATTTGTACAGCGGAGGAGGACTCATAACGAAAGAGTGTATACTGAAAGGAGTAAATGTTTAACATTAAGACAAGTGTTGGTGTTGATAAATGAAGAGTGATCTGGGAACATATTTTTATATTATCGTCCCAATTTTGAACTTCCGTCTTTTCGAAGGTGAACGTTTGGTTGACAGCGTTGTGGTCGGCGCAGAATTAGCAACAGTAGATGTGAAGGTAGAATTTGAGGAGGCCTGCAACAGAGAAAATGCGGTCATTTATAGAATTATAGCAGATGAGTACCTCTGTAGTAGTGGGAGGTATGTAGAAGATAGTAGTACTTGAAGGTAGAAGAGCTGGATCAGTATTGGCAGGTGTAAGGCAGGTTTGACGGCATTCCTGAAATAAATTATTGAGAAGCAGTTTTATTGATATGAATTACTGTAATGAGATCTTCATCAGACTTAGCCAATAAGGCATCGAGATAAGTATCGCCACAATCATCACATAGCAGCCGCTCATTATGAGGCACGAAACCTAACACTTTCACTTCTCGGCAACAAACTACGCAAGTGTAGTTGGTGAACATTAGTTTAAGAAGACATAAACTACATCTAGAGTAGATCAAAATGGAGGAGTCTTCAACATGGAGGTTGTTTTAGATGCAGAATTAAATAGCTAAGAATAATAAGATCGATTACATTGGCGAGCGAGACAAATCCGAGCAGTACGGTTGCGCTGAGCTGGAGGTATGGAAGTATATCATGAAGGAGAACTGTAGTCTGTGGTTTTGACGTGAGCGAGAAGAGTTATGATAGTTATGCAGGAAAGGATTAAGCAACTTAGTATATTGAAGAGACGGATTGTGATACGTGTTTATATGTTTACTGTAATATAGTAAGGCTGACTTGACTGGTGTTATCTTGTATCGCATGTAATAGATAAGTATTTCGTTGGAAAATGAGCGTGTTTATTTAATGTTAATTGACGGGATGATAGACAGAATAGCTAACACAACATAGAGCATAGATTATGGACAAAATAGTAGCTGATGTGGTGCTTGACGTGTATATAATAATCGTTGGCAGAAGTACTTTTTAATGTTTCTCGTGTTAATGTCGGGTAAAAGCGATGATAGATAAGTACATCACGATTGGAGTTGGTGAAGCAACTGCTCCACAGCAGTAACATAGTCCCCAGTACCTTAAGTCATCAATTGTTAAGAGAAAAAGCTACTAATGAGTTCTCGACAAGTAATCCGTCGAAGAACACTGCCCATAGCAATATTCGATAGCTTATCTCACAGAACAGATCCTCGGAATACGAACAGGAGCTTCTTAATGATGGTATAGGTCATCCACATAGAATAGGTTAATATCAATATATGGCCATATGTCGATGATTCATTGTATTTGCCTATGTGATGAAAAAATCTCCGTATAAACAACATTACGAGTAGTGGTAACAGTAGGAGAAGTAGAAGTCATATCTGTTGAGCAGCATATTTTAACTGCAGATGGATCTCCTACACGACTACATGCGACGTATAACTGGCCATGGGTGAAGACTGGAGAGTCTAAGATGATTCCACATTTCGATAATGACTGACCTTGAGATTTATTGATGGTAATAGCAAAGGCTGGTTTTATCGGGAAAGTTTTCCTTTTCAGTGTAAAAGGGAAATCAGTATCGGAAGGACTGAGTATAATACGGGGAATTGTTATGACAGAGCCTGCACGCTCTCCACTGAGGGTTTCAGCAGTAAGTAATCTAGAGGATATTGATCGCACTATGTAGCGGGTTCCATTGCAATCGCCGTTTTTCGGATTTAAATTTCGTAATAACATTATAGGAGCTCCGATTTTTAGGGAGAAATTGTGTGAAGGGAGACCAGTAGTACTCAATGAGTTGAGAAATTCTGTAGGATAAAGCGCAGGATTATCATCTTCACTAACTGAATCCACCGAGGTGATTGTATATTTTTCACCTGGAAGGTATTCCATCATACGGTCGTTAATAGAATCTACGATTTGGTTAGTAGTGGCCAAAATACTTCTATGTGCAAACCAATCACGATTGATATTAGAAGCATTGCTCAGAAGCTCGCCATATACATGAGTAATTAAATCATCGAGAGTAGAACAACATATTGAAGGTGGCAATGAAATTTCGTCAAAGAATCGGGAATGCGGAATATACGGTATTTTTCCTTCGCCTAGAAGCAATAACCAACGACTATATGATTCTAACTCATGAGCACGAAGAGGGTAGTTATCTATAAGTTTTTGCACTCGCATGTTTTGTGTCAGGTGGAAAGTTTGTATTGAAGACCAGAGCGAAGATCGAGGGAGAGTAGCAGAAACGATATCAGGACGCCTTCCGTGTCGTATTACAGGTAGGATTTGTCTAAAAATCTCCCGATAAAAGGACTAATTTATTTCCCATGGGTTCACTACTTTTCGTTATATCACGGAGGGTACGATCTAAAGCTTCGATTAAATATTTATGACACATAGAACATTCATCCCAAATGATGAGTTTGCAGTCATGGAGAAGTGAGCCTAAATTTGATGATGGACTTATATCACAAGTAGATAATTCGTGAGGTTTAAGGGGCAATTTAAATGTACTATGCGCCGTACGAGCATTACGTAAAAGAATTGATGCAGCCGCGGACGAAGCCGCAGCAATGGCATAATTATTAGATTTACGAGTATATGATAACAATAAATTAAGAAGGTACGTCTTTCCGGTCCCAGCCGGAGCGTCTAGGAAGAAAATTCCTCCTAAACTGTTGTCTATAAGGCGTTGAAAATGTAGGAAAATTCGTAATTGTTGATTGTTTAAGGAAGGAAAATTATTGTCGAAATGAGTTTGTGCATCGGGATCAGATGCAAATGTGTAAGCTAAATTGTAATTCACATTATTATCGGGTGCATCAGGTAAACCGAAGTGTGAGAGACTGAAGCTGTATTGATCAAGTTGAAATTGTAAAGTGGATAGAAGAAGATTATGTGAATGTTCGCGTAAGGTATCTTCAGTATAATGTAGTATATGAGTACGTAGATTGTATGAGTAATCTGAGGAGAGATCTTCCTCAAAATGGTTAAACAAAGTAAGTGAATCAACAGGTTCACAGAAGACG
The DNA here is from genome assembly GCA_013115135.1 of Perkinsus olseni. Classification (NCBI taxonomy): domain Eukaryota; phylum Perkinsozoa; order Perkinsida; family Perkinsidae; genus Perkinsus; species Perkinsus olseni. Next base: position 42,220 of record JABANP010000139.1, on the reverse strand, counting down.
AGAATAACGCAAAATAGATCTCGAAGGCATGAGGCGCTGCAGAACTGAGAAGCTTCTTCTAAACAGGTATACCACTCGTTATCATCACGTAAGAGGAGAAGTTGTTGGCAAGCCGCTTTGAATGAATCACAGAGTTGGCCATTCACAGTACGGAGATCATCGAAGCTAGTACAGCCCCTCCGATGCGTTAATAAAAGGCGAAGGTAGAAAAGATCACCTCTAGTGGGATGAATGGTATACATACGTCCGATAGTTAATGGTGTAGCTAAATTGTTAGTGGGTCTATGACGTCGCTTCCAAGACCCATTTTCCAAATAAAAATGTTCTGGGAATTCGTGATATAAGAGATGTCGTGCATCAACATCAGTTACATTAGTTTCGAAATAAGATATAAGTTTGGTAACATTACGACGATTGAGAGCTGATAAAGGATTAGAAGGATCAAAAAGCACATTTTGTTCATTAGGTAGATGCACTTCTAACGGTACAACAGCTGGAGATCTACCTTGGATAGGGAAGTCAAAGATTCTCCAACAAGCTTCACAAGAACCACAATAGCGGTAATCAGCATAAGCGCGTATTTCGTCAGAGTGATCATGTGGTCTAACTCGTACTGTATTGGTATTCTCAGATATAGAAATGGTAGCCATATCATGCCCCTTAAAGATATATTTAGATAAATATTTAACAGCTTTGATCGACGCACAATATTCTACGTTTATATGAGCCTGATAACGGAGCAGAAGGAACGGGTTATAAGGAATAACTGAGCGATTATCCATGATAATAGGGGAATTGCGGAAGCGAACTGTACATGTGTAACCTCCTTCTGTTGGGCTCCGTCGTCTATATTGTGGATATGAATCATTTCCAATACTTGTTTCAGAACAGAAGGCTCTTGGATAACGTTTTGAACATCTACCATCAATCATACATGGGCAATTCGGATTAAGGGATCCACAGGGACCATGCATATGTAATTCCTTGACAAGGTTATGTAGGTGGAGAGTAGCGGGATTATCAGGGCTAGGTATTTCACTCCATATTAAATTGTCAATATCTTGCCAGGTCATGGCGCTATTTTCTAAAATATACAACATATGGGCATGTGGAAGCCCCCCGCTTTTGAAATTCGATAGTATACGTATTTGCTAAAACATTCCCAAAGAGACCCCCTGCAATTTCACGCTGTAAATTATCAAGCTTCATTTTGAAAATACGACTGACTATGTCTGGGCGATTAACTGGTGATTCATTAGGACGTAATTCATCCTGTATTTCGGGCCAATTCGGATTTGTTGTAAACGTAATAAAAAGTGTTGGTTTGCCGAATTTCCGTACTATTGCCATCGCATCTTGATAAGATTTCATCATATATCTTGGTGATCCCGTAAACGATGCGGGCAGTACTATTTTCCGACCTACACGATCCATTGGAATATCAGTGTTGAAAAAAGAATCCGCTAGGCCTGCATAAAGTTCTGACCGTATATTTTCCTGATGATGAACAAACCAATTTAATCGATAAGACTCAATTTTAGTATACATATCCACGCAATATTGCTCAAAAAGTCTACCAGATCTATGAAGAAGTGAAAATGAACGATCACGGATCATAAGACGATGGGCATAGAACTGTCGTTGTGTGAGCTGCGTTTGTGATTGACATTGTCTCAGATCCGATGACCATCCGTCAGTTCCATGTGGAAATAAAAGCGGATATTGCAAAGGATCATACGACCTATGGGAATCAGCAATAAATTGTAAATGCTGATTAGTACTGGACGGATTATCAATATTAAGTAATAAAAGGCGAGTTGAGGGGAGTGGATCTGTCGGAATCAAAATAGCAAGTTCAGATGAAGTTGGTAGGTTATATCGTCGAATATGTTCATCCGTAGGCCGATGATCGGCATGAAGTGCAATACGAACATTACGTGAAATAAGACCCCGATTTAAGAGGTCATGAATAGTTAGAAAGCTATGTACGTACGTGTTAGGTAATGAGTGAAGCATCGAACGAAGACCTGCAAGTAAGCGAATAATATTTGAATATTGAGACGATGATCGATAAATAAAAAATCCGGATCTCAAAGTGTCTTGGCATATAGGATCATAAAAATAAGTTTGTAAAAATGAGGGGCGTACATGATCTCCGCTATATAATGACCCTATTCGTCGATAAACTTGCCCCTGTATTACGTAAGCTGAAGGCCCATTCGGTGAGATGTCTTTAGCTATCATACTACACATGGCTAATGCAGTATTAAATCGTCGAATATGCTTGACGAAATATCTGTTCATAGCTTCTTCATTTCGCCAAAGATTTTTAAGATAAAGGGGACATGCAGGAGGAGACGGTATTACAACTTTACCCGACAAGCAACATAAACCGAAAGATATATTGCGCGAAGTTGAACGAGTGAGACGTTCAAGTTTCCACATAAAAGCACCACATGAAGGACAAACTTCTGTCATACTACCTAGGGAATGATATACTACGGTATCATATGAAAAGTCATCAATAGTGCAAACTCTACCCATATTATTGAGCAACGCACGTCGAGGTCGACGACGTGGACGATTTCGAACTATATGCCTTCTTACGGGTACTCTTGGATCGGGATGTTCATTCGTTACGTTTCGATGATTAATAGGAGAGGGCCTCTGAGCTGACACGTCGGAAATGTGATTAACCTGTAAGAAATGATTATGTATGGATTTAAGGAGTTGTCTGGATTACGTTAATCTCATTGTCAGGTTCTGGTTGATCATGAGGTGGATTAGAACGTGATTGTCGATTGTGAGATGAACGATGCCCATTTTGTGTATCAGCTGGCATTGATGGTAATCGGGTAATCTACGACATATTGAAATCTGTCTGTCGTTGAATCGTTGCATCAAGCTTGACTTACTTGATGATCAGGTTCTCCTTGTTGAACATTAGCTGGGTTTGAATGTGAACGACTTGGGCTCGACGAGAAGTGGATAATCTGGGAAATTCGTACGTAATATTGGGTATCGATCTCGAGTGATTTACTACAGAGTCAGAATGTTGTTGTTGTTGGTCACCAACTGAGCGAGAATGTAGTTGTTGGTTATTAGATTGTCGGCTTGGATTTATCTATCACACAAATCGTATTCTAAGATTCATACTCAGAATATAAATTGACTTACCTGAGAACCTCTTTCTTGCTCGTCAACGAGTGGTTGATTCAGTATTCGTGGAGGCTGTCCTTGACTACGATATGACGTGTTCTGAATATAGATATTTAACACAGCATAGATTCCGTTCAATAACATACAACAGCATTAGACAGTGTATCGAGAGACGAATGATGATGCACGTAAGGATGTGAACGATGTGAAGCAGTTGAGGAGACTCCACTGACCTGACAAAATTAATTGTATAAATTAAAGTCATGATGTATTCGTAGTTTAAATCGCACAAACCTCATTGTCAGGTTCTGGTTGATCATGAGGTGGATTAGAACGTGATTGTCGATTGTGAGATGAACGATGCCCATTTTGTGTATCAGCTGGCATTGATGGTAATCGGGTAATCTACGACATATTGAAATCTGTCTGTCGTTGAATCGTTGCATCAAGCTTGACTTACTTGATGATCAGGTTCTCCTTGTTGAACATTAGCTGGGTTTGAATGTGAACGACTTGGGCTCGACGAGAAGTGGATAATCTGGGAAATTCGTACGTAATATTGGGTATCGATCTCGAGTGATTTACTACAGAGTCAGAATGTTGTTGTTGTTGGTCACCAACTGAGCGAGAATGTAGTTGTTGGTTATTAGATTGTCGGCTTGGATTTATCTATAACACAAATCGTATTCTAAGATTCATACTCAGAATATAAATTGACTTACCTGAGAACCTCTTTCTTGCTCGTCAACGAGTGGTTGATTCAGTATTCGTGGAGGCTGTCCTTGACTACGATATGACGTGTTCTGAATATAGATATTTAACACAGCATAGATTCCGTTCAATAACATACAACAGCATTAGACAGTGTATCGAGAGACGAATGATGATGCACGTAAGGATGTGAACGATGTGAAGCAGTTGAGGAAACTCCACTGACCTGACAAAATTAATCGTATAAATTAAAGTCATGATGTATTCGTAGTTTAAATCGCACAAACCTGATTGTCAGGTTCTGGTTGACCATGAAGCAGATTAGAACGCGATTGTCGATTGTGAGATGAACGATGCCCACTTCGTGTATCAGCTGACGTTGATGGTAATTGGGTAATCTACGACGTATTGAAATCTGTCTGTCATTGAATCGTTGCATCAAACGTGACTTACTTGATGATCAGGTTCTCGTTGTTGAGTATTAGGTGGGTTTGAGTGTGAACGACTTGGGCTCGACGGACAGTGGATAACCTAAAAAGCTTGGTTGTAGCATTGAGTATCGCTTTCAAGTGATTTACTACAGAGTCAGAGTGTTGTTGTTGGTCACCAACCGAGCGAAAATGTAGTTGTTGGTTATTAAATTGTCGGCTTGGATTTATCTATAACACAAATCGTACGTTAAAGTCCATACTCAAAATATAAACTGACTTACCTGAGAACCTCTTTCTTGCTCGTCAACGTGTGGTTCTATTGCTTGTTGTGGTAAGTCGTATATACTATCGTCGTTGTCGGACGAATGATCAGGATCAGTTAAAGGAGTATCAGTCATTCTACAAGTCCAACTATGAGTCATCTGTCCTATTCAAGTTTTAGGAAGAAAGTGGGACGAAGTATGAAAGATATTCCAAGATATTCGTCTATTTTTTTCTAGACATCTCGATGAACGTTTTAATAATCAGTGCTTAAGTCGGAAAAATTAACGCATTGAACGTTGTAACCCGCTACATCGTTGGAGAAAATCACACAGTCCCGTTTTATCCCATTTAGTAGAGCGGTTTACGGAAGACCTCGACGTAAATTTCGATATAACACACTGACTTTTAGTGTAACGTCGTGGGATATATAGGATTGAACGTGGATAAATAACACTCATGAGTAACCATAACCTGATACGTTCTATGGAACACTTGATGTGATCAATTTGTGAAACGATTTAGATTTTGCACGTATACTCGATGGAAGTGACGAAATATCTCGGAAATTTTTACGTGGACGTTTAACCCCATATATTCGTACACTTCTCGCTCGCCTCTTACTCGTATACCTAGTGGTATAGGGGAAGCTAAGAGCAGGGTATAGGCTCTGTGAGTAGACACGTATAGACGACATACTTGACAGAAAACAGAGTCGAGAAATTCTAAACGGGGGGTTTTTTAGACCGGATAACTCAAACGATGACAGTCGCGTTATTATAATATAGATGATATAGATCTGCGACGGTTGGTACGGTGCTCAATCGCACACGCGCGCGCCCCAGTAATCGATAAAGCGTTGGTAGATCGTAAAATGTGTTGCTGGGAAGAGTGACCGTCAATCATGTGGGAAACACAAAGCCTCCGAAGTTAGTGCAAATGAAATCTATCATTCAAGAGTGATTAGCTCCAGTCTTTGAGCCTCATAATGAAACGGTCAGCCGTTGTCGACCGGCGACACAACGGATGCCCTGGCGGGCGAGACTCTCTACAGGCTAGGCACCACGGCATGTAAGTTGCGAGGTGATTCAGTACAAGAATGAGATGAGGAGGGGCAAGAACAAGACGACTACCAGTGGTACTCTGCTACTGGTGAGTTTACGTCGAGAACGCGACGATGAGCGCATCACCGATTCGGAGGGAAAGTGCCAAAGTCAAACGGGGAAGTACAATTTCTAAGAAAACATTTTCGGGCATCTGCTAGCTCTGGGAAAGAGTTGGGGGATCTGGTTACTCTGTCGGGTTTCGGGAGGGGTTTCCGCTCTCCCGTTCCTGGCTTTAGCCACAATTTAGGGTTTTCGCTGTCTGAATGACGCGCGCGGTTCCTTGGATTTTGGCCTGCCTTCAACCCCTCCATTCGGACGGGTCTGGGGCAATTGGCGATTGTGCACTAACTTTGAGATGCAGGTTCCATTCTGGAATTTAGTTGAGTTAACAAGCCCAGGGTTAGATCGTTGCAAGCGACAACAGGAGGAACAACGTCACTCGGCAACTAACATTAATTGTTGCTTTCGCGTGGTTTAATCAGCCGACTCAGTGACTGGTTCAGTTGAGAAACCAATGGTCGGATTCTCAGAGGACGGTGGAAGATGCACGTTCAAGAGGGCGTGCAGTTTATGGAATGTCGATGATAAAACTAGCGACAATCAAACGGCGGCGGTCAACGCCGCTGTACGGATTCTCCTATAACAGCATAATATAAGGGTTGTTCAAATGACCCGGATTCAGGGAATTCCTTGTTCTGAAACCGCATTTCACGCGAGGCAATCTACCACAAGTCAACTCCCAGTTCCAGATTCCTGTGGTGGCCTGTGGGCTTTCGTAGAGGGGCCTAGAGCTCTGAATGATGCATTCTAATTGAGTCTGACAGATGTAAGCTGCAGTTGTCGTGCGTCCCGCTGTAGATCAAAAGACTCCTCTCCGCGAAGATGCCGAGGAGAGTGTCTTCAGAGTGGGGGATCTTGCCGAGTCCGGTAGGGTCTGTCGGTAGAGCAAAACCCTGTCTCCCCACACAAAGATCGGGTGAGCAGGGGTTGCACTCTCCGGCGGACCACAGAGCGATCAACATGGTTGGGGGGTAGTTGGAGCCTCATTTCTCCTCTGGTTAGGGAAGGATGCATACTGAATCTTCATTGTCCTCGTGAAGTGCAAAAGCAGGGCTTTGGAAAATCGCGAGGTTGTTGCTAATAGGAGAGTATTCCCGACTTCAACCGAACTGTGTATGAAAATACGAGCATGAATCCGTTTTCTTCTCTGGAGGTATCCTTGATTCTCTCAGTATAATTATCTGAAAAAGACGCTGATCACTATCCGGACAAGATTTTGTGACGATTGCGTGCCTCTTCCTAGCCAGATGTAGACAGAAGCGGATGTATCCTTAGTTGTATCTTCTTCGTCTCTCCGAATCATTTCAGAGGTCAGTGAGAGTTCTAGTAGTCAACCGGGTGTTCAGCATTCTCAACAAGCATAGTTGAAGATTGTAGTAAGAGAGTGCCTAATTCGAAGGTTCATAAGCAGAGTTTCTATAGCTCAGTACATCAAAATAGAATTATCATAGATCATTATCAGAGATCGTTTTAGCGAGTTTATCCACGGTATGCCCACAGTGGGCAGCCCACTGCAGGTTAGTTAGTTATTTATGGTTCGCTGAAATTCTGCCGCGGGGTGTAAAACGACGAATAACGCTAAAATTGTAGGCGAACTTCGAATAGGGTGCAGATTCTGCTATTAGAAGTATCATCCTATGGTTTTTTCCTTCCTCTCCTGGCATGGTGTGAGGAAATGTTACACACCATTGGGTGTCTCACTCCCTGATTCCTCTTGTGACTGTCTCCTCCCTTGCTAGCCTAGCTCACGTATTGCTGTTATTACTGTAGTGACGACTCGAGAAGCACTGTGAACGACTCTTGTTGAGCTATCTAATCTAACAAATGGTATTTGTTGTTTCTACCTAATTGTACGTAGGCACCGTAAGACAGGGAGAGTGTGAGTTCTGTCTCTTCTCTCCTACGCGTACTGCTTCACTATAGCTCAGTACAGTGTCGCAATTTGATACGGGCTTCAAAGAAAGGTGAGAAGCTGGGCTCGAGGAGAGTTTATCGGTGATGACATTGTATTCCGTAATCTATAACGCGAACTCATGCACGCGAGCGCACGGCGCAGGATTAGGTCAGACGGTTATACGACGGTGATACCAATGGTAATTACAGCGATGGCAGCCTAACAGCTGAGTGGTATTGAGCTCAGTGGCGGCCGTTACATGGCGTATAGTCGTCACCTTGTCGTCGCTATATCGCACTCTCTCGAGTTGGATACGCTGTGCACGCATACACAAGGCGATCGGCGCATGATGAGTAACAGTATTGGTTCACTCAACGTTCGACTGTATCAACAGTAGTTGACCCTCATGAGAACAGAGCTGTTTGCCCCGGCCCATAGTTTTTTCTGAGGGATCCTCGCGGTTGTACGAGACGTTTTGTGAGCAACCGCTGGAGGTGGTGCAGCCTGGTTACAGTACTTGAGCGTTTTCACTGCCTTCCTCTGCTACTACGACTTGTCCTGCGAACGGAATCGTGCAAGGTTCGGCAACTGTTGAGGGAAAGGACAACTTGACCCTCTATAAGTCGCGAGGGGTTCCCAAAATCTCAGGGAAACGTTCAAATTCCAAGGAAGCATCTTCGGGGATCTGCTCGCTCTGTCGAGTTTCGGGAGGGGTTTCTGCTTTCCAGTTCCTGGTTTAACCCGCAATTTACGGTTTTCTCTGTTGCCTTGCCTGCCTGTTACGCGCGCTTCCTTGGATTTTGGATCTCTCCCTTGGATTTAGGACTTCACCGATTACTCGCTGAGAATTTCCGCTTCCTTGTGATGACTGGGCAACCGTGAGGTGACAGAACGTACTTAATAAACCAATTCTGAGACTTAGAATCGATTCTGTGACCGCATTATACGTGTGGAACAGGGGGACAGTCTCTTGTGTGCTGCGTGTGCATAACACCATACTCACCGCTAGTCGTGTCCTCCCGAAATTCCCATGATGCAGAGGTTGGGAGCGTGGACAGTGAGTGGCTCTGCTCTGACCTGTTCGACCTTCATCAGTGTCAGCGACCAGGCAGCAGCCTGTGTTTGCTGCCAACCAGTAGTTGGAAGCCACCACGGTCCAGTAGGACACGAGAGCTGCCAGACTCCGTACCTGGTCTGGGTCGAGTCAGCAGTCTCTAGTATCCAACCTCTACATCCAAGGAGCGAAGGGCTGAGTCGAGCTCGCATCCGCTATTATGACAGCCGTATCTTCATGAGTGTACCTATTGCTGGCCCCCAACTAGCTCTAGCCATGAGCTTTATTGAGCTACCATGACTTTCCTGTATTCTTTGCCGCGCACAGATCTCTTGTGCGCTCAAAGGCTCTGCGTGGTAACTTCGCCGCTCACGCCACTCCTCCAGCGTAAGATTGCTACCTTGGAAGCGATCCTGTTTCGGCCTGGGTGTTTATGTGATTGATTAAGAGTCCTCGTCTGGCGATGACGCTCGTTCCCTCTATGAGTGATGCGCTCGGGAGCAGCTAATGCATCCCAATAGTTCAACTGCTTCGGTTCGGCTGTTTATACTCAACGCAGCATATGATAGGGGAGGGGAGGATAAAGTCCTCTCCTTCCTGGCGCCTTGTCTAAAAGAGATTAGCTATGTGCGCGTTCAAGAAACGATTAGGGTGAGGAGTTGAACCAGTGACGATTCGTGACTGACGAACACTCATGCTCACTTATGTGGGTGAGGAATAGCTCTGCCGATGCGTGATGGCTGTCTTTTCCGGGGATACCGAGTCCTCCCAGAGTGCAACAACGCTAGTTATCCCGTCCGGGCTAGCTTACTAGCGTCATGCGCCGCGGTCCCCTACCTCTCCATGCGAACAACGTGGAATGTCCATAAGTAGGGCATTGACCGGGCTGGGTGAGCGCTTGGTAGTCGTCAAGTCATTAACCCTGGGTGGTTGGGTGTTGTTGATAAGCACTCGAATGCTTCCGAGCGTAACTGGTGGTTTTTTGGTAGCATACAGCGTCCCGAGTAATCCCTCGAGAATGTAAAATGACAGCTTCGTAAAAAAGTGATTCAGTAGCTGATCCGCGGATAGGTCATGCCCGACCATTATACATATTGGTTCGACGATGTCGAGACTGGTCAAGGACGGCATCTCTTTGCATCTTTTCGCTTTGGGTGTGACTTTATAGTCCAACGCTAACGGTTCCGGCTTAGTTAGACTCTTGCCAATGTGCTCAGTTGGAGACTTTCTGTAGCGTTGACATGCGGTGCAATCAGACAGGTTGTCAAGAAGCTCTCCTCAGGGTATATTCAACCATAGAACCACTGGTATTGTATTCAAGCAATGGTATGGAACCATTTTTTCGCTGTGGACTTTGCTGGCTGAGATTAGTCGTAGCGGTGATGTGGGGGCATTCGTGAGCCTCGTCGGTCAATACTGTATGATTCTGCTGAGTGCTTGCCCCGGCAGCGTCTCCCAGCTAGCTACTAGTTGTTCACAACATCTGAATAATGACTTTGGTAGCGTCTCGCCATCTTTGTTGCTGTGCTTTTAGTTAGTCCAAGTCTAGCAGTGTTGAAATCTATATAAGTTCGGGTTCGGGTTTAATGCACTACGGTTAATATGAATTTGAATTCACTACAGTGAGCACTCCCATGAATGCCTTTTGGTATTCAACATATTATCTTCCCCTCGTCTTATCCTTGCTGCTGGTCAAACACACCCCTTCGACCGCCGTGGGTAAGCATCTGATCGTCAATGACTCTGTGTGCTTTTTGGCCCCGAATGGTTATAGTCGACCCTGTGAGCTCGATCTGGAAGTTCAGTCGGTCAGTATTTTCCTAAGTTGCTAGTGGATGCCTCGACGTCCTCTGCTGCTGCTAGAAGACACCGTAGTGGACCAGACGATATCAGGGACTTGGAGCATGTAGGGTCTCCTCGCCCGCACAGGTTCTATCCCGGCATGTTGCTATTTTATTGTTAGTGCTGATGATGGTACTCTATGTCATAAACAAACGGGCATTTCTATAGGCCAGAAGGGCCTCAAGGACGGCCACAGAGAATTTAGCATCGACCCTGAGGATATCGAGGTGAGACCAGTCGGGTCGTCTTGGCTTTCTGGGCGCTTGAAAATTACGAAGGTGTCGTGGCATCAACATTTTCGAGAGAGTAGTGAAGAGTAGATTCTCAAGCTTCGTGAATGATACGGTTTGGTAAGCAAAGTCGCCGAGAGTCGATTCGCACCGCTGCAAGATCTCGTTGATGGATCCCCTCCGTCATTCGGTAGTTCGCCGTATCCATGTGGAGCCCGTGGACCTGCTCACTAGTGCGAATTCTTCCATATTCCTCCCAACTCGTTGCAAACTTCGGCTCTGTTTCCTGAGGGCGGGTGTTTCTCGACGATTAATTGTCTTCTCAAGTTTGGCGAGCATTGTGATGATTTCGTATCGCTTGACACTATCAAGTTGAGAGCGCTGCCGTGTCCGCCAGAACTGTCTTAGCGCAAACTTTCGTCTGTCGAGCTCGAAAGTGGTGGTCTTTTTTTCCACTGTGTATAGTCCCGCAAATTTGCCCTCACGGATTTCTCCACAGGTTGACGACGATGATTGTATACTCGGTCGGGGAGCGTGTGGTATCGTCACGAAGGCTGTCCACAAACAAACAGGTGCGATGTCGCTTCCCGCTGCACTATGCGGGAATCTTATTTTTGCTTCAACCTAGGGTGACCTACTCTTGTGAAATTATTGAGGGGTGTCGTCAACAGTCTCGTTCCTCCTAGGAACGTGGCTAGCGATAAAAGCTGTGCGGGTTGAGGACAAGGACAAGCGAGCACAGTTGATGACGGATATCCAGGTGAGCGGGAAAAATCTTCCCTGTGCGCAAAGATACTCATCCTCTCAGGCTCTGATATTGGCGCAAAAGTGTGAATTCCTAGTACAGTTGTATGCCGCGTATGTGCATAAGGCCAGTGGATGTGTAAGCGTCCTCTTGTGTGGTTATCTCGCTCGGCCGACGGACGGGTGTTCAGGTCCACGTAGCGTTGGAGCTGATGGATCGGGGGTCGCTCGAGGACTTCACTAGGAAGATTCCCGGTAAGGTGTGGCCGGAGAGAATGCTGGCTATTGCGATGTGGCAGACTGTGGAAGGAATAAGGTAATCGATCAACTGGGCGCGCGCGGTTATGGTGAGGATCTTGAGGGTTGAATTGTTAGGCACTTGCATTGCCATCATGCTCTTCATAGAGACATCAAACCTGGGAACATCCTGATCAACAGCGAAGGGCAGGTGAGGTGGAGAGGGGGGCGGGTCTGGGGCGCTACACCCGGAGACTCGGGTTCAATTCTACCTTCTGTCTTGGAGGGTTTTTCATCGGATAATATTCTCGAAGTTGTACAGTGAAGATTCTCTCTGAACCGTGCAACCTCTGTGTCCATGGCTAAAGTCTTCCTTGGGTCCTGCTGCAACGGTCTTGCTGCCCATCGTCGCCAGAGTTCATCGTCATCAATGGGAGACCATGTGGGCGAATACATGACGTGTCATTGTCGAATGCTATTTTCGTGCTTGTCAATGTGCTGCAAGTGTGTCGGTATGCACAGTCGATACCGCTGTAGTGGTGAAAGCCAGGGCCCGGGAGGTTCTATTGAGGACGTAGCCATTCACTTGTTCGTCGTCATCAGGTTAAGCTGACGGACTTCGGGATAGCAAAAAACCTGAACACGACTGTGGGCCTGTGCAGCACCTTCGTTGGTACGAGAGAAAGTATCTTTCGTTACTGTGTTAGTGATGGATGCTGAGCCAGGTACGGCGACGTATATGTCACCAGAGAGGGCCATTGGTCAGGACTACACCTACCCAGCTGATATTTGGTAAGTTGAGAGCCGTTGTTGTTTGTTGATGGGGGAACGGTTTCCACTACCTTATAGCGGTATGCTCGTCCACCCCGTGGCTGATGGTTTTCTCTTCGTTTTCCGAGTAGTACTATCACACGACGCTCAATTTCAACAGCCCGTCAAAAGCATGCACTGTGTATCATCCATGAGACTAGTTGTTGAAGAAGGAGGACTTCAGTTTAGTCCTGGTCTTGGTCCGATGCTGAGTACTGGGGTAGCGCGTTAACTTAGGGGTGGTCGGGCGTGTGGAAGGAAAATTCGCTTAACACCCGGGGATGAATGTGACTGAGTGGAGGATGTCTGAGTTACCATCCTTCCTTTCTCCCGAATTTTGCATAAACATATTAGTGTCGCTGTAGCATGTACTTATTTGTTCCGAGACAACAGGCACTTGTCCTGGTTCTAGGCTGAGATATAGGGTATCGTCACAACAGTAGAAATGTCTGTAAATCACAACGGAGTGATGACAGCGTAGTCAGCTAGCTTTGACGAATTTCCAGGGGACAGGTCTTTCGAGGACTACAACGCAACGGTTGTTCTCTCAACGGGTCTTAAGCGCTCAGAGGAATATGGTTCATTGATCAGGTCTGTGGGTATGGTCGCCTACGAGTTGGCCACCGGTCACTACCCCTTCAGTTCGATCACCTCCTTCCCGGCCCTCTTCGACTGGCTCTGCAATAAAGACCCTCCTCGCCTTGACTCCACCAAGTACCGTCACTGCGCCACGAAATTGTCGATATCTCACGCTCAGATTCTCACCGGAGTTGTGCGACTTCGTAGAGAAGACGTTAATGAAGGACCCCACAGCCCGGGCCAGTGCCGGTGATCTCCTCAATGCTCCTTGGCTAAAGCCCATCGCAACCGTAGGAGCATTCGAAGACTCCCAGTTTTCAATTTTCATGGTTCAGGGCGATCACGAAGCAGCTCGGAAAAGAGCTGGCCGAGTGGATGACGTCGGTGTCGTCATCAGGGAAGAACTAACGACGGTTCCGTCGTTGCTGTTTCGGTCATTGTTTTCTTGTTTTTTTGTATTCATAATAGACCCTTCGTCTTTGTGTTGCCCTCCTCGTGCTTTCTTGTTGTGGTTGGAGGTTCTCGGCAGTGGCGGCCGCCGGAGACCCTCCTGTATTTTGTTGATTTTCATAAATTGTAATTTTGCTTATCATTCTCGCCAGCTACGGTATTGTGTTTCCGATGGGCTTGCTGAGATCATCTACCGATGATTGGGCGAAAAGCGTCACAGTGGTAGTTCCTCAATCTTGGTGCCAGAGGTTTTTCCTCAGCCGACTGCGCTGCAAGACACTCTTGTACGGTTGCCTGCCCACTGGGGGAACTCAACATGACCACGGGAAGGAAGCGATAAAAAAGCAATGAGCAAAAACAGCGTGACGCAACTACTGTTCATATCGATCAGGCTCGTAGCTCGCGCCCCGCTCATGGTGAGGCCACTAATAACTCAGGCTGGCCACACACTCTTTCGTTTATGCCGAGGCCGCGCTGTGAGAGGCACTTGAGGGAAGGGCTAGTCCGGACCAGTTGGCCAGGCCGCCGTTGTCCTCCTCCGAAAGTCGTTGCATATCCCTCTCGAGATTGCGTTTGGAGTGGTACGCGTTAACTGCCTGTGAACTTGGGGATGCGTTATTGCGAACAACGCATTTAAGAAGACCAATGGAACAAGCCCATTCGATAATGAATACACCGTCACCGTTTTTAGAAGATGTATTTGCGTCCTCGCGAGCTCTAGCGAGTCAGACTGAACCCCCCGTAGTTGAGGGAGAATTAACTTTCAAGACTAATTAATTTGAAGCACTGTTGTAAGGCGGCGCTTGCCTTCAGTTAAGGAAGAGTCAGTCAGACTCTCTGTGGTTAAACGTCGAAAGAGTCGACCGACTTTCACTTCACGATGGCGACGCTGTTGTTGCGTTGTTACGTGATGACGCTTGTCGTCGACAAGTTGTCGAATATTGACGAAAGGTACACAAATTTCGTTTTTAATGACATCTCTACCGCTCCCTTCGCGGAGTGGTTCTAACTCGTCAACACCTGCAACAGGTGGGGGCCTGGACGACGATGGCCAGGCCAGCGTGGCTGAGAGCGAGGAAGAGAGGATTTGCATGGCACAGAGGAACGCCATCCTCAATCAAACCGTTGAGGTTTCTGCTACCGCTCCCTCGGCACAGGAGGGACGGAGACGAAGCTCCTCACGCTCGGTGACGTTCGAGAGTCCTGATGGCGGCGAGTCTATCAAGCATGGTTCGAGAAGCTCTATGACTGATGTTGAGGCCTCCCATCGAAGAGAAGACGACGACGACGTCAAGAACAGCACGGACCCTTGAGGCCTCGGACCAGCTGAGATGAGTCGGTTTGGTACTTGCCAATGGCCGCCTTGGACCGTTGGCTGTCCTTACTTGTACGTAATTATTCAAGGCAGCCTTCCTATGCTCCGTTAGTATACGGAGACACTATTGTCGCTCTTGTAACATTGTGTCGCTCACGCCACCAGCTTGAGCCGCTGGAGTAGTGAAGTCACCGGGGTTAACCATCCTGTAGACTCAATAACGTAACACTCCGAATAGATCTCGAGACTCAGCGACCAAATACGTTAGTAGATGGGATAGGAGCCGGAGTTGGCTATTGGAAAGTATGGGGAAATACACTGCAACAATAGGGATCAATGATAACACTCTCTACCGGCTCTCACAGACTCACAGCAATATTCAAAGAACTAATTGGGAAGGGCTGCAGTCAGCCGTTTCCTCTCGGCACAACGAAACGGCTAGAGTTGCGCTTAGCGCACATGGCGCGCGCTGCTCGTAGTAGGGAGGATCAGCGCTACAGAGGCCCCCCATAGACGAGCTCGTAGAGAGAGTCGAGATAAGCAATGCATCCTCACTATGTAGAAGTAGTCGAAGCCATCTCCACATTAAGCGATAACATCCTGTCCTTACTCCTTGGAGTCATCCTTGAAGAGGCGTTTAACTCGACCTTTGAAGATAATGTCATCCTTAGAGATGCTGCGCACCACCGGATTGGCCTCCTTAGTAGGCGTAGTAGTACTCCTCTTGTAGTCGCCTCCAACCTTCCATAGCGGGAGAAATACCGACGACTTAGCTCCTCCGTCACAAATGTGGACAGTGATATCGTCGTCGTCTTCGATCTTGAGAATCTTCGCAACAGAGACCTTCTTGTCACCGTCGACCTTGATTAAGGCATACTCACCTTCGGCCACCTTGTCATCCTTGATGTTGATGGCACCAAGATGGATTGGACGCTCCTCTGGGTAAGGACGTAGCTCATTAATCGGAACCTTACAGCCAGACTTCAAGATGGCCACCGTGGGCTTGTTGTTGTTGTCGGCCACATATACCTTGACGATCTCATCCCCGACGTTCTGGTGGAGGACGCGGTCACCTTCCTTAAGCTTGGGCACCTTCCCCATATGAGATTGGGTAAGGCGATATCCAACGTTGTAGTGGGCCTTCAGGTCTCGTAGGTCAGCTAGAGTAGCACAAGCATAGGTGGCCGCTTGGAAGATACCGTCGATCTCTGGCTCAGTATACTCCGAGTCGTCGACTTCCTCCTGGTCTTCGTCCAGGAACCCGTTGGGGCCCTGCCCGTAGACAGCGGCGTGAACAGAGAGCTCTTCTCCTTCAGCCAGCTTAAAGTTAGCGCGGGCCTCAGCTGCAGCCAAATAGACCTTTAAGTCGTTCTCGTCGGCTCCCATCGCCAGAGTATAACATCGCCTGTAGTAAGAACCCTAGGGACTTGTGGGCTCTCTCCAATACGGCTGTTACCCGTCGGGTTGCGAGACGCACTAGTCTTCATCGTGAACCCGAACAGCTTGGCCAACTTGGCTACCACAGCGGATACAAAGCTAGCAGCCTGGTCAGAGCAGACCTTAGCAGGGGGTCCGTGACGAGCAATCACCTTGGTCCATAGGAACAGGCATACCGTGTAGACACTGTGGTCCTTCACGTACTCGAAGGTCACTTCTCCAGTACCCAAGTCGATGCAGCTCATGATGGCAGCCTCATGGTTTAGCTTCAGCCTGGACTTCAACTCCTCGGGTATCTCCTTGAAATCGATGGAGTACACCTTGAACCGTTCCCTCGTAGTGGGCAAAGTACCGACCGCCGACAGGTAGCTAGATGGTTGACAAATCGCACAAGATAGCCTGTGGTTGCGGATGTCCTTGACGAGAGACGGCCACCAGTAGTAAGTTAGTACCGACCTCAGTGTAGTCGTCTCGGACCCGTGGGCAGCGATGATGGTGTCGTGGTTCATGTAGAGGATGCTCTGCCTCATGTCGAACCTTTCAGACCCGGCCACTTGGGGAACCACGTTGATGTTGCAGTCACCGGGAACCACCATAACATAGTCACCGTAGTTGTCCCCGGCCTCCTTGACCATGTCCTTGCGGATTACCGGCGTCGTGTATAACAGCTTCTCGCCGGCAGTCTCCCTCATGACGAAGTACTTGTCCTCTATCCACTTCTTCACTCTCTTGAGGGCGACCTCTGGGATGTCCACGTCTCCTTCCTCCTCGGCAGCGATCGTGTAAATATCCTTCAGTCTTACCCCTAGGTAGGTGGAGTCGTCAACCAATAGGGCTCGTCTGACCTCCTGTGCTTGTTGTTGACTCAACCTTACCCCTTCATTTGCTCGAGGTTCATCATCGGGGGAGCTGTCTTCTTGGTGTAGGTTGACCATGAACGGCTTGACGAGAAGAGTGTCGTTGTAAGACGATGGTGTTGGCATACCCCCCCTAGTCGAGGTGTTCATGGTCGGCTTGGGCACGTCTGTGGTCTCTGGCGGGCCGGTAGTGGGAGCTGCCATCCATCGGCTCAGCAGATCAGCGAAGTCGTTGGAGAGGCCTTTGCAGTGCTTGACCACGTATGGGATAGATCTCCATCCTGATACCGTTTCACACCAGCCCAAGAACCTTCGACTCTTGACGCTGCTCAATGGGCTCTCGGGGACCCTGTAGTCCTTCCACCTGTATAGGCAGACCATGGAGTCGGTCAGGATAACCACCTTTGGGGTTGTTAAGCCACCACCTGTGGTTGCAGGGGACGGCCTTGTGGTAGCCACAACCAACCTGAACCAGCGGGACATTGCCACCATGACACTGTACACCTCCTTCTCATAGGTTGCCCATGCTTGTTGACATTGGGTTAGGCCCTTGCTGAAGACAGCGCACAGGAAGGACTTGTCAATTTGCTGCACGGCGTCGGCGTCCACCTCAATAGCTGTACCATGGTACCGGTATAGAGCTCCACCGATAGAGAGGTCCGAGGCGTCGCACATGATGACCCAAACCTGGCCTTCCCCATCAATTAGCTCATCATAGGAGTGCAAGGCGAGGGGTAGGTTGGCGAAGTTGCTGCGGAGAACAGACAGAGCGGCTTCGCCTTGGTCAGTGAGTCGGAACGGCTTGACGTTGACCAGCCCATGTAGAACCTTCTTGGCCTCCCCCAACTCGCTCCTCATCTTGAACCCTGGGAAGGCCCCTTGGGCGAAGTTGATGCTGCCAAGCAGTCGACGGAGTTGAGCCGAGCCCTTGGGCTTAGTAGCCAAAGCCTCCCTTAGGGTCTTCTCGTTTTCAGTGTTGAGGCACACACCATTCTTGGACCATCGAAGACCGACACACTCGATCTCTTGAGTGATTTCATCACTGGTCTTGGGGGAGATGATCTTCAGTAGTGCCTTGAGTGCCGCCACCACGACGCGTCTTCTAGCTAAGCATTCGCGATAGGTTCTGCCGAAGACCAAGATGTCGTCGACGAAAACCGCGCAAATGGTCTTGAAACTGGGACCGAGAGCGGCTTGTAGGCCATGGCGCAGATGGTAGACCCAGAACAAGGCACTGTAGGCGAAGCCTTGGAGAGCGACAACACTCTGGATAATCTCGCCCATGATGTTGAAGCAGAACAGCTTGGAGGACTCCGGGTCGATGTCCATTGACTCGAAGGCCGACTCGATATCCACACAAGTGAACCAGGCGCTGTCGCTTGGGATGTTGCGAGTGAAGTCCTCAATAGTGGCACCTCCATAGTGGTAATGGTCGGGAATCTGAACTAAGTCATTCAGTTTCCTGAGGTCAATTAGCAACCGAACCTCACTAGACCCAGCATAAGGTCCGTCAGGGATGGGCCTTTGCTTGTCCTTAGCAAAAGCCGGCGAGATCCAAAGGTCATTATCACGTTGGACTCGCTTCCAGTGGCCGCGGTCGATCTCCTTCTCGATCTTGTGCTTGACACCGTTAACTAGACCGCTGGGCACGTTGTAAGGGGCCGAACATTGGAACAAGCCCTCACGGTAAGCCTCCGGGATAGAGAACTGCATCACCGGGCTCTTGTAGTTGATGGCCTTGAGCCTTGCACGAGCCTCCTCCAAGAGCTGGTCGTCAGATTTTCTCATAATAGCCTCAACCTCATCATCCTCCGTCTCATCCGAGGTAGGACATGCCAGGAAGGGAGCATCAGGTTGGGCACGGCGCTCAAGCGTGGTAATGGGAACCGTGGCCCTCAGCTTGTCGATGCGGAAAGGTCCGATCTCCCAGCAGAATACCCGCGTGCATGTTGGCCATGGAGACAGCACCCAGCACCATACCCATGTCGACGCACAAAGGGTCCATGTCAATCACCAAAGCCTTGACTCGTAGGTCCTTGCCACCAATGGACATCTCAACAATCACACGGCGGGTTGGCTTGAACTTATTGCCTCTGAACCCGGCCAGGGTCGGTAGATCATCAACCGTTTCTTCTAGGCAGTGGTCGGCAAGAGACGTGTCAATTAGGTTGTACTCACTGAGAGTGTCGACACCGATGATCATTGGGCTAACCCCACCGTCTTGTTGTAGGAGGCGGGCATGAATAGCGGGCACCGCTAGCGGGTCGTCTTCACCAGTGGTGGCCATGAACATGGGGGCGTCCTTTGCCTCCTTGGCGGAGTCAGTCTTGGCGTCCTTGTCCTTGGGCTTATCCAGAAACTTCTTACGGAACCAGTCTGGAACATTAGCGGCATTGCTGGGGTTGCGCCAGCACTTGTCGTCGTTGTGGGAGGTGTACTTGTAGCAATGGGAGCACCAGATCTCAGCCTTCGGTTTGCCCTTGGGGTTGGAGTTGCCACCCTTGGCCTTAGACCCACTGTCGCCACCATTTTCCTTGTTGTCACCCTTGGAGTCCCACTTGCCACCGGACTTGTTGGTCGACCACCCAGAATCGTCGTCCTTCTTATCTTGGGTCTTCGTCCTGTCAGAGGCCGCCGAAAAGGGGGTCTTCGAGTCCTTGTCCCAATCCCATGGGAAGGCCATGGAGGTCTCGTGCTCGAGGGACAACAACTTGTTGGCCACCACCTCGTAGGTCAGATCCTCGACAACCAGATGCTCTCGACGTGCGAAAGCGCTGAAAGCCTTGCGCATATCTGCTTGGACTGAAGACAACAGCTGGACCACTCTGTCGTAGCTAGACGGCACCTGGAGCTTGCGGAAGTTGTAGCTTGCCTGTAGCTCCTGCCAGCGCTGGCGCTCTCTAGCCAGATATTGGTTCATCCACTCGTTCTTCTTCTGCTTGATGCTTGACCACTTGTACTTTGCCTCGTCGGGCGACACACCCACGAAGAAAATCCGCGTCCACACCTGGGTCATAGTGACCAGGATGCGTAACCAGACCCGAGTAGAACCATCACGTAACAACTCACCACCGGGCAAGGCGGCGTAGTCAGAACCGTAAGGTAGGTCTGCGCATATGCCACCAAACTCATCTTGAGCCATAGCCTTGAGAACCTGGTTGAACTCGTCGAGGTCATTAGTCTTAAGACAGCACAAAGCGATATCCTCGGCCTTCTGCTTGACCAAGGCGTCGCCGCTGGATTCCATTTCGCAGAGTAGAACGCACACCACGTTGGACAGGGTCAATCCGTGGGTTAGCTCCAGAGTAGACGTCACTCGTTGAAGTGCCGCCGTGAAGGCCTCAGCCTCCTTGGCATCCCTTAAGGGGGCCATAGGATCCTCCTTGCTGCCCTTGAAGTAGGCGTGCAGTTGAGGGATATTAGTAGCCCATGTAGAGTTGTAGGTAGACCTGGCCACCGTCACCTTATCATAGACCGCTTGTAGTGGAGTAAGTAAATTACGAGCGCCAATTGTGGCGAACGCGGCGCCGACTGCGGCTGTAGCCTTGTTCCTCATGTCGGTGAACTCGTCGAGATCATCAGACTCATCTCCTTCGTCCTCCAACGCGTTTGACGCCGGAGAGAGGGGTGACAAAGGCCGGATTACCAGAGCTCTCAAGCTCCGTGACTCTCTCAGTGAGAGCCTGCATCTGGGCAAGTATCCTCTGGACATTGCCTCCAGAATCGCGTAATAGCTCTTGGGCATATTCGCGAGCCGAAGTTTGAGTATCAGCTTGCTCGTTGGAGTTGTCGTTGGCACTCCTCGAACTTTCCAATACTGTGTCGCTCACGCCACCAGCTTGAGCCGCTGGAGTAGTGAAGTCACCGGGGTTAACCATCCTGTAGACTCAATAACGTAACACTCCGAATAGATCTCGAGACTCAGCGACCAAATACGTTAGTAGATGGGATAGGAGCCGGAGTTGGCTATTGGAAAGTATGGGGAAATACACTGCAACAATAGGGATCAATGATAACACTCTCTACCGGCTCTCACAGACTCACAGCAATATTCAAAGAACTAATTGGGAAGGGCTGCAGTCAGCCGTTTCCTCTCGGCACAACGAAACGGCTAGAGTTGCGCTTAGCGCACATGGCGCGCGCTGCTCGTAGTAGGGAGGATCAGCGCTACAACATGGGATTGTTTTGATACAGTGAGGTTGAGTTAAAATGACGGCCGTGGGAATCGAACCAGGGACCTTCGCCAGAGGAGAAGTGTCACGCGCCACGAAATTACTAAGTGCCTTTGCACCTAAGCTCTGCCCTTTCCTTCCAACCCTTGAAAGAGAAGACACCCAATTTTCCACCGCCGTTTTCTTCGACCGCCTTAAATTTTGCAAGTTGCCCTCTTTAGTTTTTCCCATATTTCCGCATGCCTCCACCGGAAGCTGTTGGGGAGGCCTCAGCCTTCGCCCTTTGGAATCTGATAATTCGACCACCCAGACGGGACTACGATGAGAGCTGTCTGGGACCCAAGAAGTTCAAGTTGCATGGTAGTGCTACTGGAGGGTCAGGGGTGGGGTTGGCTACGGACGATTACCCCGGGGATGGGCCCGCAGTACTTGCTTGAATTGTTCTTTTTCTTGGCACACTGGCCGCGGCCTGGCCTAGGACTGGCGTAGTCGGCTGACGTCATGCATGGCGATCGTCGGTGCTTGCATAGAGCGTTATTATAGTACTTGAGGGAGGGTATTAAGGCAATTTCTCGCTTCAACAGCAGCCTCCGCAGGGGTTGGCCGTGAGGGAGTGGTGGTTGCTGCATGAGGCTTGAGTAGGTATCACTTGTCAACGGGAAGACTTCACTGTGACGTCAGTGAGGGGCCATGGTCTGAGATGCTCTCTGTTCGTACCCAGAGGGCTGAGGGATGATAATATATCCTACCCTTGTGTGGTCTACATGCATGGCAATGCCGGCTGCAGGCTGGAGGCCTTGCCATTGGTAAGTACCCTTACCGGGGATCGAACCGGGGTCTTTAGAGGGACATCCAGTTGTTATAGTAATGGGTGTTGGATATGCGAAACATGGATCGCTATACCACACCATCGTCAATTCGTGGTCCCTTAGGTGCCAATTCTGTTGCCCCTGGGGATTTCCCTGTGCTGTTTTGACTTTGCTGGCTGTGGCCTTTCTGATGGCGAGTACGTTACCCTTGGCCACTTCGAAAGTGAGGATCTCCATGCAGTGGTGGAGCACCTGAGGAGACTCCCTAGTGTTGGGGTTGTGGCGCTCTGGGGACGGTAATGGCAAAGGGGTCGTACACCAGGGAGTTTAATCTCGATGATCGAGGCTACGGAGTGAAGAGGGTTGTGGTTGGTCATTTTATTGGTCGGTGAAAGTATCGCTAGCTGTTGACTACCACTCATTCAGTGGAAACCAGTGACTTGTGACTACCACTGTGACCACCAGTGACTACAACTCGTTTAGCAACAGCAAAGGCCAGTGGCTTGGTCTCAGTCCCTTGTCAGGTCGATGGGTGCTGTAACGGCATTGATGTACGCTTCTCGCCATCACGATATCGCTGGTATGGTGGTGGACTCGCCGTTTGCTAACCTCGCGGAATTGGTACAGGAGTTGGCTGTATCGGAGTATGTCGGCCTTCGGGTAGTAGAAGTTGTGGAAAGTGTGGTATAGGGTGGTGTTGTACTGGGCTCTAACTGCGTGTCCTCTCTCCCAAACTATCATGATGGTATCCTCCTTGCAAGGAAGGCACTCTGTGGACCACACAGTGCAAGGGTGCTAGGGGGATAGCCTATACATGTATCATGATGATCTCCCTTTCACCAGGGAGCTTGGTTTCGGATCGATGGAACATAGCAAGGATTCGGCTCTCGTAAAGTGTCCATGGTACCCAGGATCGACCAGATTCCGGAAGCTTCGAACTCTCCAAGGATTTTAAGTGATTGTTCCTGGACTCTAGTACCGGTTGTTAGCGCTTGAGTCGTGAAATCGCTGGCCTACAGGACACGGAAAGGGGGTCCTCTCAGATACCGTCGTGGTTGGTTAATGGTATCCTATCAGTAGTATGCATGATGGTTAAGCAGAAGGCTGGCTTTGATGTGCATCAGGTGTCGCCGATCGACTGTGTGAGCCAGGTAAAGATGAGGAATTTCGTGGCGCAGTGAAGGTGCTTGGTCAGGCGTACCTTCCTTGTATCTTCCTGTGTGCGACCTCGGATACGTTTGTGCCACCCCATCATTCTGAGCGCTTGTATGAGGCTTATGGTGGTGATGATAAAGTTATGATACAGTTAGTGGGGGAACATAATACACCTAGGAGGTTGGAAGATATGAAACATGCTGTGACGTATCTTTGCACGTGAGTGAAAGATACAGAATAGGTCAAGGTGAGTACCATCGAGAGTAGGTGCTTCCTCACTGGCGTGTCATTTCGGGACTGCGCGGAAACTCTAGGATGGACGGAGGAGCTAGGCAGATCATCGTCGACGTGGATGGTTTCGGAGCAGCCGTTGGACGTCCCCTTCACTAACGCTTGCGAAGCCTGCAAGGCCCTCTGCGAGTGAGTTACTGTCTCAACGGCAGCTCCCTTCTGGGTTGCCTGACACTGACAATCACAGACTGGACCCGAGATGGCTACGGACTGACTTCTACCAATCGAATGCTGATCGAACAACAAGCAGGGTTACCGTAGGGTGCACGCATGCACACTGGGATTGGGCGATTGAGAAAGTATCGAGGCATTTCCCTGACACTGCCCGACGACATATAAAATTTTTCAGTTCGACTCAGCTACGCTGACAAGGGTTGGGGGATGATATTGATCATTTTCGTATCAGATTTGGTGAAGGTTTGGTATCGCGGTGTCGGCTGCTGCAGAGGGACGACTCTTCGCTACCGGCTGCGATATACGCGTCGTATCAGCTGCCTCATGGAAGGCAAGGAGGAGCAGGCTTATGTGTGGTAAAATGGTATACAATTTTCGCTTCGCTCCGCTCATTTTGTCTGGTCCGTTGGTGGGAAGATACGGCACAATGAGTAATCTTGAGATAATCGCAATGACGGTTGATTTTTTCGCATCTGCTTCGCTCCGCTAGAATTTCAGGCGCTGGCCAATGGACCGTCGGGAGGGCATAGGACATTATTTTGCTTGATTTTATCCCGACGGAGCGAAGCAGCTATCGAGGAATTTCGGCGGTGTCTTTATCTGCTGGAAAACGATACTCGAGGGTCCGATGGTATGAGAGTTGTTGCCAAGGCCGGAGTTGGACAGAGGGAAGGGTATTGAGGAAAACTCTACCGAGGTGGCCGGGGGCGATGATGGTTCGATGTCGGTATGGGTATCTTAGGTTGAAGCTAGGTCTTGCCAGAATTCCCCGGTATTGCTCTGTTTGACTTGGACGTCGCGGCGTCCGGGGCGAGGCTGTTCGCTGACGGTTTTAGTGGATGGTGTGGTACTGCTGTCGTGTGATCGGGAAGATGATGAGATCGGAGAGAAGGCTTCCTGCTGGTCCCTTGTGGTGAGTCTTGCGCGTGCGTGCAGAATGAGTATCTTTAGAGTATCTTTAGGTTGATGAGTGCATTGACGAGTTATGTCGATGCTGCGTCTGTTTGGACATGACCTTCAACCCGCTTCCTGCGGCCGTGGGAACTGAGCGGGTCGGGCTGGGAGCCTGCGGGTAGCTCTCAGGCTGTTAAGAACAGTGGGACTTCCCCGATACTTCGATTGCGTGACGAAGGAGAAAGAACGCTGGTTGAGGCGCAGTCCCCTTCAAGTGGCTCCTGATGCATCTTCATGCGAAATTGCCGATGAAATGCCGACGGAGCGAAGCAGGAAATTGATGGTCGAGACGCCGTCGACGAGCGGTACTAGAAGTGGCGTGTCCTGTGAAGACGATGATGATTTTCCCTTATTTGGAGACCGCGGACATCAGAGTTGACAGCAATCAGTGTTGTACTGTCATGTGAGGATGACGGTGATCTCATTATTAACATGAGGACGTTGTTTTCTATCCCATGATCGATATGAGTGTTTCCATGCTTATTGCTCGCTTGTGTGGCGGGGCTGAGGGTGATTGATCTCAGAAGTGGTTTGGATTGCCGGTGATTGAGTTGTAGTTTTCTTTGTTCCACTTGTTCTTGTTTTGCTCTTGGCAATGAATATTCTTGGCTACACTATTGGCGAGGTAGCGATCATCGTGGCCAACTTTACCTGCAATGTTGCATTGGTTAACTCAGTGAAGTTCATCCAGTATACGTTACACTACCCCTACCCTCTACTCATCAGTGCGATGCATATGATATTCTCATGGCTGGCCTGTGGTGTATATGTCAAATTTAATGTACCAGCATTGAGAGAGTACACCTTCAGTCGGTACATGAAGGAAGTATTCCCAGTAGCGGCTATGGCCAGTGCTAGTATTGGTTGTGGTAATATGGCTTTGAAGTACATATTCCCATCCTTCCATGAGTTACTACAACAGACCAGTCCAGCAGCCCAGGTGTTGGTATGCGTGTTGATCTATCATCAACACTACAACCTGCCAACCTACCTCTCAATGATACCCATCTGTGGCGGCGCTATTATGTGCTCTGGTGGAGAGGTCAACTTCAACATCATCGGCGTTACATTCTCCATTGGTGCGGTACTCACCCGTGCACTCAAGAATACCATGCAGTCAAGGCTCATGACCACGTCTTTCACCAACATCGAACTCCTCTACGTCCTCGCCCCGGCTAATCTATTCTTCTTCCTCACGGGCTCGTTCCTCTTCGAGGGTCTGTTCGAACCCACCCGGCAACTCATTTCCACGCCCAACGCGTTGGTGGCTGTGGTGTTCTCAGCTCTGTTGGCCTGCACTTATAATTTACTGGCATTTAAGATGCTTCAGGTGTTGTCTCCTGTTGGTGCGATGGTTGTGCATACCCTGAAGACCCCGGCTACCTTGATAGTCTCGACTTTGCTGTTCGGCAACAAGATTGGTATCTTGCAGGTGCTTGGGTTTGTCGTTATCACTGCTGGCGTGTATTACTACAAAAACTACGGTAAAGAAGTCAAAGCCTGAGGAGTACCAGAAAATCGATGCCAGCAAGGGTGATCCGGAGGAGTTCGATCTCGAGATGGCGCAGCGTTCAGAATCACCTCGGTCGTAGGAAGCCCAATCGCCGAGCTGACAAATGTGACCAACTTGTTCTGTACATAGTCAGTCCCTTTCTGTCGATGGGTGGTTCGCTTCTCACCGCCCTAGCTCGACGATTTGGGCGAGTTATGGTAGACGTGTTTGCAAGGCTTGCATCCACGTATGAAGTTGAAGTCATTCCGCTTCTGCATTTGTGAAGAAGTCCAGTACTACTGCTACTACCAATACCATTTCTACGGTGGGCTGAAGCTGTTGAGTTGTGGTTGTGATGGGTGGTGGTTCGATAGGGCTCCTACCCGATACCAAAATTTTCGCAACTCATGGCGATATTGTGACGACCGAGTTCGCCTCTGATGAGTTCATTTTCACGGGATGAAGGGGGATACGGGCTTTGGGTCGATTCGGGAAACGCAATTGCCGAGTCAAAATGGTGGCCTTAATCGCTGCCCGAAGGCCCCGACGCGGCACAACTAGAGGCGTGCCGTGAAAATAGATCCCATAATAACGAAGGAAAACAGGAAAAAAATGAGGCCACTATTCTACGGGGCGCGAGAACAGCGAACTGTCATATTATGATAATATATAATATTGTGTAGCCACAACATGCAACATGCAAGAATGAGGCCACTATGCCACGTGGCAACAGCAGAGGCTGGGGATAAAAGCACCACTCAGATGCTGGCCCAATACTTCGATAGCTCGACCGCAACTTCCTCGCCGTCTGGCATAGCGGCCTCGTTCTTGCACGTTTGCATTCTCTTCATTATTACAGCGTGCTCAGCTCGGTAACGCTGTATAACTCCTTCCCTATTACGTCGTCCGTAGCACCTCCCGTTAGTGAAGCCATGCAGTCCATTGGACATGACCGTGGACTGGTCGTGGTCGAATGATGATTATGATGATGATGAGAACACGGATTGAATAATAGCCAGTCATCGCTGATGACTCATCAGGTGCCAACGGGAGCGTTTTACCCGAGGAAGTGACGAAAAGATGGTATAAGATCAAAAAACTGTATTCTGGGTGTATGGGCGAGTACTATGCTTTAGTGTATTAATTCCCGCCAATCTTGACTGTGATGTGTTGTTATTATTTATACGCTTAAGAGAATGATATCACCTAAACTCGATGCTAAGTCTTCACCTTCTCACCCGACTCAAAGTCACTTCGAAAAGGTTGCGGGAATATATGTTATCAATGCTATCTGGGTAGCGTAGAGTCGGTCACCCCAGAATTGATCCATCCAGGGGTGCAGTGAATTCTCCCTGTTATGGACACCTAAGTTTGTGATATTCCTGTGTACTTCTCCGAGCTAGGCTGTGCATTTGTCCCTCCTCGCTAGGCGACGTTATTTTAACTTATCACGATATTGTGATGCAAATCTGAGCATCAGATTAGTATCTCTTCCGATAACCCTGTTACTGGCTGGAACATGGTTCTGTTGAGTCAAGAGGGAAATAACGACAGCGTATTCTCCGACAGCCCATGGTGATGATTTTAGTGGAAGTCTTAGGAAAATGCACACTGTTCTTCAGCGGATAAACGAGTAGTTTAAAGAGGTTAAAACCTGCGCGGAGAGATGCCGTGTTATATTGTGCGCACAGCGAGACACCTAGTGTCCCGACTGTGCCTCCCACGCTAGCAAGCTAGTGCCCTGACTGCGGGTTCGAGTTATCAGGTGCTTGATAACGGTTCGAGTAGTCGGGCGTCGTACTCCACGACACTCTCATATTTTTTTTAACCGATGTCTTCGAGAGACAACTTGTGCCTGCCGAACCGCGATTGCCGCTTACAGGCATCGCCTTCGACCTTGGCACAGTTTGACTTTGCGTTACCGTCGCTGCCGTCGTGAGGTCCTGTCGACCTCATCGACGCTAGCGCGGTAACGCGCCCTGCCCCATCTCGGAGACCAGAGGGTTTAAGGGGATCCAGATGAGAATGCTACATCCATAGCTAGGGGTGTGGCTAGAGATCACCAATCCGACTCGACCTTGCTATTCGATCGTCCATCCCCTGGATACCCTCCACGCGATGGGGCACTCAGATCAGACCGTGAAAACATGAGCCTTGAGAATGGGTATTTTTGCAACGTGACTAGCCGTTACCGCATCGGTGTTGTGTCGCGGCGGCAGTCTTCCGATCGTAGAAGGTGGGTTAGTTGTAGACTGCGTGATAGCATGGCAGCAGGGATTCGCACGCTTTTCAAGATAGACTATGTCATATTGTAGTGGCATATCTTTTCGGTTCGTCATTGTCTCAAATCTTGCACCGTTAAGGATCTTCCGCGCTTCCCGTGGATGACAATGAAAGTGACCTCGTATATTACAGAGGGCGATAAAAATCAAGTACGGTGATGGTTGGTCAACAAAAAGAGACAGTCCTCACCGCTCCGATGTAAGCATCTTTCAGTCTCTTGTACTGGTCGTGGTGGTGCAGCGAGTCTTTGTAGTTTTTGTGTTGACGATGGCGGTGCTCGGTTACACTCTCGCGGAGCTTGGCATAATAGCGGCATGCTTTACCTGCAATGTCGCATTGGTTAACTCAGTGAAGTTTATCCAGTATACGTTACACTACCCCTACCCTCTACTCATCAGTGCGATGCATATGATATTCTCATGGCTGGCCTGTGGTGTATATGTCAAATTTAATGTACCAGCATTGAGAGAGTACACCTTCAGTCGGTACATGAAGGAAGTATTCCCAGTAGCGGCTATGGCTAGTGCTAGTATTGGTTGTGGTAATATGGCTTTGAAGTACATATTCCCATCCTTCCACGAGTTACTACAACAGACCAGTCCAGCAGCCCAGGTGTTGGTATGCGTGTTAATCTATCATCAACACTACAACCTGCCAACCTACCTATCAATGATACCAATCTGTGGCGGCGCTATCATGTGCTCTGGTGGAGAGGTCAACTTCAACATCATCGGCGTTACATTCTCCATCGGTGCTGTACTCACCCGTGCACTCAAGAATACCATGCAAGCCCATCTGATGACAGTATCCTTCACCACTATAGAGCTTCTCTTCGCGTTAGCCCCTGCCAACTTATTTTTCTTCATGACAGCCTCGGTGATATCGGAAGGTCCCATCGAACCAGCTGTGAATCTAGTGAAGGCCCCCACGGTGCTTCCTCGCTGTTGTTGGATCATCTATACTGGCATGCTCTTACAATCTGCTAGCTTTCAAAATGTTGCAAGTTTTGTCACCGATCGGAGCGATGGTGGTGCACACTTTGAAGACCCCGGCCACGTTGCTGGTGTCGTGGATGTTGTTCGGCAACCAAGTTGGGATTTTGCAGATAGTTGGGTTTCATCATCATCACAGCGGGTGTCTATTATTATAAGCACTTCGGTAAGGAGATAACAGAGGATGATTATCAGTCCGTCGAGAAGGAGGCCAAGCAGGAGCTGGAGGAATTCGACATCGAAGACAACAATGCCGAGGTTGATTCTGTTTCCAGCGACGAGGATGGCGAAGAGGAGACGGGCAAGGAATGAGAGAACCCCTAGGCAGTGGCTGCGCTGGATCTTGCACTATTGATGAGAGTTTAATTTCTTATGTGAGTCTTAACGCGGTATAGCGTCTTTGGTTAATTAGTGAACTTGGTGCCGAGGGCGGAAGTTGCTGTTCGTTACGCAATGGCCTCAGTGGATGAAGCAGCACCCGAGAAGGTGCGGACCTTAACCGAGAGTCGGGGCAAAATAAAGAAGGATGATGATGTGGCTTTGGACGTTGTAGTTGATCTCGTCGTTCGAGCCTTCACAGAGAACACGCGGCATTTACAGGATATCGAACGTAAAGTAGTAGGCGGGGGGCGCGGTGGCTGCGGTTGTCGTAATAGCACCCGAAGGGAGTTGCTTGCCTGGGCTAGGCTGATTGGGTGCTTGGCTGGTCAGGTCCGTAGTGGTACTAATACCGAGCCGAGAGCTGTTGTTGGCTCATCTATCTTCACCGGGGCGAAGGTGGGGGTGGGGGGGTCCTCTTTTCTCGGTCGTCGCAGTATTATGTCTGGCGGGAGGTGATTGGAAGAAGAAGTGCATTTTATGGATGATACCACACCAATCGGAACTTCCGAATTTCTCATGCCTGCATATATCGCTCCTCGCAAGCCTCGACATTAGTACCACTCTTCACCCTAGTCTTTCGGCCCTCTCCTCTCAGTGTGCCCACAGCCATCATCATGACCACTCTACCGGAGACGACCCTATTGGGAAGGAGATTGACGGGCTGTTAGAGCCTGCCAGCCTGCGGACTATGGCTCCTGCCATCATCAGGAGTTGTACTGATGTTTATAACAAGGTCGCGAGGGATAGTCGCCCGCGTACCGCCCGCCAAATCCTGCATTGGAGGCGGCATTGGCGATATTTAGCCCATTCGACGAATACATCTCGAATCCACCGCTGAATTTATTTCTAATCGATAATTTTTATTGATGCTGCTTTATCATTTTGGATTAACTTCACGGAATGCTGTTTGAGAACTAAACGATAATGAGGGTCATCTTTAGGTAGTCCATAGAGCTCGAGAGGACGGGGAAGATATGCCGGACGAGGTGAAGTCGTATGTGAGAAAGGAGTGCCTTTTGAACTCGGCAAAGCAGGAAATCGTTACAACAGCGAGAAAGTGGTTACAAAGTACGAATCACGCTGGGTTGTTGATGGAGTATTGTTATGAGTATCGCTCTAACATCGATTCCCCTGGCACCTGAGTTTTTTTCGAACCTCGGTCAGTGAAATTATTGGTTACATAATTCATCTCGATCGTACGAGGTCGTCGGAGTGTGCGCCCGTATGCTGAACATTGGCCTGGCCTTCCCTTTCGATAACCCAGTGGTTACGAAATTGATTTTCACATGTAAAACGCGGTCCCAAGATCGAGTTTCGGAATTGGATTATTGAGAAATGGATGATGCTGCTAGACGTTCAATCGCCTGATGTCGAGTATCGCTATCACAGCGCTGTTTGCGGGAGTAATCCGGTGGTTATATTCAGCCAGGTTGCATACATAATGGCATTGCTCGTTAAAATAGTGTACACCCAATGTGAGTGAACGTAATGCAGCCCTTCCGAGGGTAGTGTTGATCGACATTACTGGAACCAGCGGCTACAGTGCAGCACTGTTCTTAGGTCAGAATCAGTCCCGCTCCACAGAAGGGAGGCACATACGCCAACCCTATAGCGTTGAAGCAGTCTCCGGTGAGTGGCGGTGGTCCAGACAACAGGAGCAGCCTTCGGTTCAGGTATGCGAGATAGACGGCTCCCATCCACTCGATAGGCTCCGACCAGACACTCTACGCTCTTTGATGGAGAAGGGGTGGGCTGTTCAAGATGGGTAGTACCGAGGGGAAGGGGCTAATCGGGCGTTTATCAACTACAGTTGGCCTGACTCGAAAACTCTCATCTATCAGACATCGCGTTAGAGTGGACTCCATTCGAGTTTACAGCTTCGTTACAGCTTTACCTTGCTCTCCCGGTTACCGGAATATCTTTGGGGGCCGCCTCGCAGCCTCGGGTAGGGTGACTATGATGGGCCAGCCCGCGACAGTAGAAATGATGTGTGCCATATGTCTCGCGGTATTTAGGTCATGCCGCCTGCGAGCTCGGATATTCGATTTCCGGATTCGGGGTGTGCTTCTTGGAGGTGCTGTGAAGTGGGGACTATTGTAGGTTCATAGGAATGAGAGAAGTTAAGAAAGATAAGGAAAGGAGATTGAGCTGTTGGAGTTCGAGGGCCACTTTGATACGCTCTACGGTCAGAGCTTAATCGGCCTACGCAACGATAAGATATGCTACCCTAAATACAAAGGTAGTTTCGTCCTAGATTGCTCCAGCGCTATCGTCTGAGTATAGTCGATTCTCTTCCTTGAGGTTGGGGCTGGGTCCTGAGACAGGGGGTGGTGGTGGAAGGGGAGGGGAAGTGTGTTGTTTCAGATTTGGACGTGGAGGCCTATGAGTGGCTACGATGGCTCATTGCTGAGCGGTTGCAGGACCTTCCCTTCGAGCTCAATGCCAAGCTCTCCGGGGAGCACAGGATGCTATTACAGATACACACGCAGGTGATGATGAGATGGGGATTGGGTGCTTGTGGGGTTAAAGCAGTGGTGGTAGCATATACTGAGGGTTGTGTGGGTCTGTTCGTTTTCTGTCCCGGGCGGCTCGGGAAACATAGCGAGGATTTTCTTCACTTCTCGCGTCTCTGCTAACCACTGGAATATTTCTTCAATGATTTATGGTGGAAGTGAGTGGTCAGGCCGTCGCCGTTCTCAGATACAAGTTGGCGTCTATCCGGCCAAGAATGGTTTCTACAAGCGTCATATGGATGGCGGGTATGGGGAGAAGGACGTCGGCAGAACTTTTTCCGCGGTGGTCTTTATGAATTCGGAAAAGGATTATCAGGAGTAGTGCGGAGGGAGCTCGGGCGGCGGCATCTTGCACGAAAATTCATCTCAAATTTGAATCTGTAACGTTGAGGAACTGTAGCCTGGGCGAGCGACACTTTCCCATCATCCCCATGGTTCGCGATGGGGCTGATGATGGGAGTTAAAACGACTGTTTCTGGTTTTCAGGGACGGCTCTGATGGCGGTGAACTGGTACTGTATAGAGAAGGGTCTGCTGACAAGGTAATTCTTCCTTTGGGGTCGTGATGGACGATCAGCCTGAATATAGTCTCGCATATCTTGTTCGACCAACGCAATAGACTCGACAATATAGTGTTGTTCGGGTATTACCTTCTAACACAAAATATTACTGCTGGTATTTCCTTTTCTCCGCATAAAAATATTGGTATCTTTCGAAACGCTAGCAGTGGCTCGGAGGGTCCCGCCATCATTCAGCGACGCTGCGGAACGGATTCTGTATCATCTTTGTTGAATCTGTGGTTTATGATGGTGTCAGGCGTTGGCAAAGATATCTCCTGTAGGGGGTAGGTTGGTTATATACAACTCGAGGGAGGTGCCGCATGAGATTCTGCCGACCTCTTGTGGGTCTGGGGAGAGGCGTATAGCGGTCACAGCGTTTCTTACCGGACCGCAGACGACTAAGAAGTGATCTCAACCATGGCTTGCGTTGTTGCGTTGGTAGTGGGAGGGGGTACCATTATCGTAGTACCGTACCGGGTGGAGATTGTCGTAGTATCTTGGGTTGATGGTTAAACTTGGCAGAGCCTATCAGATCTGTCCGAAGTCGGCCAGTATCAGTGGGCAGCGTATCAGTGGCGGAGTTATCAGCTCGGGCGAGAGGCATAAACCCGGTGTTGGCCCGACCATGGGTGCATGTTTATGATACTACAGCAGAAAGCGCTCCGTGGTTGAGCGAGGAGAATGTAATATTGTGGGGCTGCTATCGTCCGTCGCCATCTTGGCTCAAGCCGTTCATTTCAAGTCTATGTTCAACTCTCATCCACCAACGTATTCAGTGTCTCTCTCTTTGTTGGAAGATGATTGAGAGTTGGAGTCCTCCTGTACGTTGTTCTCCTCAAAGAAGAGGGATAGATAGGCCTAACTAGTTGCAAGCCTTTCTTAAACATACGGACCCCATAGGTTGATGCAATAATGATGATGTGTGTCTTTCATCACATCGCCCCACTAAGTCATTAGGGACATGCCACGTTCAACTCTCACGACAAAGAGGTTGGATGATGTCACGTTTCGTTCTCGACTCTGTTTCAATGACAATGAAGATCTTGGCGTGGCCTAGAAGGACGACCCCCTGACGAAAAACCATGGAGGGACGGTTCCTACGAGTCCTTTCACTTGAGAGGGAAGAAGGGTGGGATCCTCTATCTGGACGATTTGGACGTGTGGTATGAAATGGCTGGTGGTTTCAATGAATGCTATCCAGAGTGCCGCACAAGAATGCTGCCCTTCGCAGGCTCTTCTCGAGTGACTTCGAAGGCGTGCTGCAGACATCCTGGTATACAGTGTTCTTGGTCGCAATAAGCTGGTAGAGTATATTCTAACCCATTTCTAATCTATCTCACGTCATTGCCAATATCTGAGCTTGGCAATTACGTCGTACTACTGGGCGACAACTACGGAGTGGCCTACGACTGGAATTGATATATAGCACTTTGAGCATCGGTACTAGGATAACCTGGCGGAGTTCCTGGCTCACTCTGCAAGAGTCTTTCACGAAGTACGGCTTCACGGAATGAGTAGAGGAAGGCTTTATGGGGTCAACCTCATCTTGAAGCCTTCGTATTGGAGCCCTTCAAGGCCTTGAAGTCTGTCAAGGATAATTGCTTCGGTCTTGAGCAAGGTGATGGCTGGCGAAAACCGACCGTAGAATTTCCGGCCGCATGAGTTGGCGCTGGTCTATCTTGGTCGTTGAAGGCTCACATTGTTTGAAACAATGCTTCATGCCATGTTTCGATGTTTCGTGTCCATGGCATGTTCTATTATTTGGAAACAATTTGTTTCCGATC
Organism: Perkinsus olseni; assembly: GCA_013115135.1. Taxonomy (NCBI): domain Eukaryota; phylum Perkinsozoa; order Perkinsida; family Perkinsidae; genus Perkinsus; species Perkinsus olseni. The sequence goes on along the minus strand of JABANP010000139.1, from coordinate 7,484 downwards.
ATGTCGAGGGGTACCTCTGCAAACACGAATACGTTTATTGTCTGTGGCTAGGGGAAGTTACCTTTTCTGCCGTCGCTTGCTGGTTGGTGTAGGCTTGCCATTAACGAGGCCTCGTGGTTGGTCGAGGGACGTGCCGTGTGCCATTTTATGCTACCGGTCCAGCGTCAACCGGTTTTCTGTATTCAGATGACATACGCACGAGAGCTGTTCTCCAAGAAGGTGGTTGGGGTACCCTTTGATAGGCCTGTGGAATGTTGAGCGGAAGTCGGCCAACAACGCCCATCGGACTCCGGCGGTGGTAGGCTTGCCTGAGCGTTGGGTTCAGCGAGCGACTAATCCTCAGGTCATTTGCGGTCGGTCGAATGTCGGTAAATCAACTCTGATTAATGAGCTGCTCTATGGCCGACAATTCGACCAGGTCAAGCATCGGGTGCGGCTGTCCTCGCACAACATAACTCACGCACCAGTCTCGAACAAGGCTGGGCGGACCAGGCATATTTTCCGGTTCGATCTTGGTGACCGGTTAAGGCTTGTGGATCTGCCTGGTAGGGTGGGATGTCTAATTCGTGTCAAACTGTAATTCTCAGGTTACGGTTTTGCAGAGGTTGAAGGAAGCGTCCGAGATGAATGGGCTACGTTGATAGAAAGATACCTTCAAGTGGCGGGGGAGGAGTCGAGTCAGTTGCAAAGAGCTATCAGCCTGGTAGTAGTTTCACGCCATTATTATTGCTGATCGTATTTTCACATGAATCGTGACTACCGGGTGTCCTGCCGTGGACGGGACGGGCGGGACACCCTGTTGTCTTTGGTATGTTTATCTTCGTAGTGGTTGCCAATTAGTATTGGAAATACAATTTGGACTGAGGCGGCTTCGACGGTATGAGTGTGCTCCCACAGGTTGATGCGCGGAGGGGCGTCAAGGGACTGGACCGAGCCCTCTGGGACATGCTACAGGAGAAGCGGATACCCTTTCAAGTCACTAGCGACTGTCCAACCCCGTGGTGATCCATTCCGATCAGGTTGTCCTGACTAAGGTTGATCTCGTGCATGATGTCTACGAGCTGCACGACACGATGGAGCACATGATCGCCATCCTTCAAGTAGGGTATCGTCTGTTGGAATGGCACCACGGCCAAAGACGAAGGGAAAGGGTCTTACTATCTGTATACTAGCAGCTGCAAAAAGAGCAGAAATGTGAATGTTAGAATGTGTAGCTACTGCGACAATGATGCGCGTGCCACAACAATGAATGCACAGCATAGAGTAGATCTCATAACATCGTTCTCGTGTGGAGTCTCAACGTTCCGTGTGTAGGAGTATGACAGAGAGGTCCTCTGGCCGTACATTCATGCAGTTTCCAGCCTCCACAAGCACGGGATTAACGACCTCTTACTAAGTCTCTCTGCCGTTGCTAGGGACTTCGAGATGCTTGGTCAGGCGCGTAGAGTGTCGGGTGGCGGTTAGTGCATGTTTGGTTGTGGTTTCTGATGATGGAAGGTCGTTGTGTTCATGCAGTAGTACTCGGACTAGAGTACTGTGGTTTAGTTCACCGGCCAAGTCGAAGTTGCGGAAATTGTGGTATTGAAGACTGACTTTTAATGAACATGAAAGCTGCCACGGCTGATCTTCCACCGCCATTCGGATGCCAGCTTGATTTTGAGGGAAGGATGGTCGCACGCTGAGCATTCCTGTTCGGCTCCCCCTTGTTTCCATCCGGTGTTTTCTTCATAGTACAGTGCTCCGAATGATCTTAGAATATTTCTAAAAAGTGCGATCTCTCCGGGACAGTTACGAAATAGAGTATGTTTCCTGGATATGGCATGTATAAGGATATATATAAACTTGTGAAGGCCGGAATTTGTGGTGGTATTGGGGTGACCATGTGGCGATTGTGCCATATGCAGCACGATGTACAAGGAAAGCTTCTATCGAAAAGGCACTGTGAAAACTGATAGGTTGGAAGGGTTGAGTATGTCTGCCGAAAACGCTCGGCAACGACAGCAGCAGCAGTGGGGTGTGAGCCCACCTGTATCCTTATCTAAACCCTCAGCTAAGGACGTGGCCGCTGCGGAGGTTATGAAGGAGGTGAGCACATGCGATGGTATCTTGGTGTCGAGCTGGCGAGATACAAGTTAGCTCAGGGTGGTTCTCTGCGTGAATGCACCATCCTAGGGTTCGGATATGACCGTTCGCTCTCCCTGACTGGTACTCCGCGACCAAAATGGACGCCCAAGTCTGTGGCAATTTGCGTATTTTATAGTTGACTGTTGCGCGATACAGACACTGAATGGTATCGGGGCATCACAATTTTATCGCTGGCGCTGAATGACCCATTCAGTTTTCTCTCGAAGACCGGATAGCGCCATCCATTCCCTTAGAACCGGTCCTTCCGTAGACAGATCGAAGTGGTAGACCACATGATTGGCCCTCGGAATAATTCGCGCACTTGCATTTGCTGTGTTTAGGTCCTAGCGGACGAGGCTCCTGAGGCAAACGACGAGGAAAGGCAGCTCCACAGGACTGTATTCGAGCTGATGTCAAGGTGAGTATCTTTTACCTCTGTGACAAACCAGCTTCGACTTCAGATTGGTATCCGAGTGGGGTCGTGAGTACGCCTTTTCCGCTGGCTTTGAGGAGGCTGACTGTCACTGTGAGCTGATGGCCATCGGAAGCGCCAGGTTGGGCCTGCAAGATCCTTCTAGTGATATCGATTGCGTTGTGGTGGCAGGCCATAAGGTAGGGTGGTGGAGGGGGTCTCAGTCCAGGAGGGCACTCCTTTGCCAGGTCACCCGTGACGCTTTCTTCAACCTCTTTCCAGTGAAGCTGTCGGAACGGAATGACATCAACAACCTCAATCCGGTGAGGTTCTCTCGTTATTCTTGGTTATAGAGTGCCCAATTTCACGATGTTTTCCCATTTCATATTGTGTTTTCACTATCGGAATATTTATACGCGCCTAGTAAGTTCGAATTTCTTGCAATAATCGGAGAAAAACAGCATTTTTCGCAGTAATCGTGAAAAAAATCGCATTTTTGCAATAATCGGGAGAGATCCCAGACTTGCCTTGTATTTTCCACTATCCACTCTGTCGTCAGGTCCCTCAAGCAGCAGTACCGGTGATTAAGATGAAGTGTATGGATGTTGATGTGGATGTCCTCTTCTGTGGTCTTGCCCATCCGCTAGGTAAAGCCAGGCTCCCTCAGTGTCCTTGCTCGACACCCTGTCACGCTCAGATGGGCCCTTACTTGATCCCTCGGACGACAATCTCCTCTGTGATATGGACGATAAATCCGCTCGGAGCATCAACGGCGTTCGAGTTTCTGATGCCATTAAAGCTTGCGTACCAAATTTCGACCACTTCCTCGGTGGGCTATTTCTGACGAGCCCTGCTCTTAACGCAGCCTTTAACGTTCAGGTGCTTTGAGGATGATCAGGGCCTGGGCGAGGAGGCGGGGAATATACAGCAACGCTCTCGGGTGAGGCTGGGCTTCTTCATGGGAGCGTCTAACACGAGTGAATCGCTGCAATATCCGCACACTGTTCGCATAGAGCGGTTGGTGACACGATGAGAAGGGAACGATTGTACGTGCCTTGCTATGAACTATTTCATGGTTGCTCGATATCGATCTGTGCGAAAGGCCCTCGGAGAATGAGCACATCGGCGAAAGTCTTGACTGAGCTGGTTCCAGCGGTGGACTGTAAACTCACACTTACAGCAGTATGTAGAGAATGGCATTCACGTCCACGACACGAATCGCCGCATGAACTTTTTGTGGGCCTGAAGTTCGGTATGTGGTTTGTGGTGAGTCGGTAACGGGGTCTAGTTGTGCGGCTTTATGGTCACCTGAAATGGACCGAAATTAAACGTACGAGTCGAAAATATTGGTATCATGAAGGGGATGCAAGCCACTAGACCGGCTCTCTAATCCCTCCCTGAAACAGTTGTTCCTTATACTCTCATCCTCCCAGCAGGCTCGAGACTACTGCTTGTTGTCAGATACCTGGGTGGGGTCAGCTGGGCTATCCTAGTGGCGCGAGTGTGTCAGCTGTTCCCTAATATGGGACCGTCTCAACTAGTTGTCCGCTTCTTCCGTAAGTTGTGCATCATCTTCTCGGTCGCTGCTTTTCTCAGTCTCTTTATCTCCCGCGTATGGCCGTAATCGAACTCGGGAAATGCTTCACCACTTGGCCGTGTGTTACTTCGGCATTTGTTGATCGACTTTCGTCCGTAGGTGTTTATTCCCGTTGGAACTGGGACCCTTCCGAAGGTGCTGTTATACTGTGTCACTCGGAGCAGCGGAGTGGTGATGGCTTCCAGCATCACAAAGTCTGGTAAGACTGTTATTTTCATCACTGAAATCAAACGATCTTTTAGGTGCCCTCCACCGAAGAGGACCACCATGGACCAACCGATGGTCGCCTCTGCATCTCCCATGGCTGTTATCACGCCGGCGTACCCTTCCATGAATTCAACTTTTGGTGTTACTAGCATGACGATGGAGACTCTGAAGAGGGAGCTCGAGTACGCCTAGCGTCTCGCCTTCCTCTTTGATAGTTGCCTTTTTATCGTCTCAGGCGGGGCGCTAGCATCATCTCCACGAAAGGGGGTTAACTTGAGCAGCAGGGCGAAGCTGGGAGTCCTTGATCGAGCCACTGCACTTCTTCCAGTATGACCAAGGCGGCTACAAACAGTTCCTTCCAGGTCAGTCGTCTTTGCTACTGGCGGACGGCCGTGTGAGTCTCTTGTCCAGCGATGGCGCGAACTTGAGAATATCGGCCGTTTCCTGCCTGGTATTACTTTATTATTGGAGTTTCACCCGTGACATGAAAAACACATTTCACATCGCGATTTTCGCGTTTTTCACTTTGCGAAAAACGGAGCTTCACGTATTGCGGGTGAAAATATATTGATTTTGTATGATGGTTGATGAGCGATGTTCCAAAGTGCATGGTGGTCAAATAGAGTAAGGCAATGAGGTTTCGATTCAGATTGAGATTGGCGGGGCATCCGAGCTGAGCCACAAGTCCGCTGAGGGGCTGGTCAATTCTAAGTTGAAGCCGCTGTTGTTGCGAAAAATGCCGGAAGCAGTACCGGAGGACAGTTCCAAGGTGAGTTTCGTTAACATCGTTTCTGCTCACGCACGCTCTCTCTGGTTTGCAGGTTCCCTATAGGGCATGGACTGGCGCCATGCCGATAGAAGATCCTTGCAGAGAGTATCCTTACTGTTCGGCCTTGTTCGTGGGTCTTTCTATCCCAGCCGGGATGGATCTCCGTCCGGCTGTGAGGGAATTTATGGAGCGGCTGGGAGTCGAACTTGCGACCCAGATGCCTGAGTAGGAGAGCTCCCTCGTTCGCCGTATGGGTCACTTTCGCTTTGCAGGTACAAGGCTGGCGGTATGTTCGACGTGAGAGTCCGTCACGTCCCATCTGCGTCGCTTCCTGACTCTGTGAGATCAGTGACGTGCAAGCGAAAGGCTGCCGATTTACCAGATGATGATGCTCCTAATGATGATGATGCGGCCAAGAGAGTTCGATTGACGTGATGATCAGGGAGTGTTGTGTTGTTACTACGGGGGTTTACCACCAGCGGGCGCCCAGGATTCCGCACGCATGCTCAGACACGAGTGAAACGGTTGGATATGCCAGCTTGAACTCGTGCTGTTTGGTCAAAGGAATGCTTTGGTCGACCCCGTGAAAGGTTCTCGTGAGTGCTACTCCTTGGGTAGGCTGAAGAAACATTGTCATCACACGGTAAGTTGTGTTTTCTATCCATGCTTCATCACCTGCTAGCCATTTCCTTCGTGCTGTGCACCACTGTAGCCGCCTTCGGCACCAGTATTGGTGAGACTCCTACCTCTACGAATCACTGTGAGGAAGCCTGCTCTCAAACGGTTGGATGCGAACGATCCTACTGTAAGGCTAATGGTGTGTGCTTCGGCCTGTATCACAAGGGTGACTCGAAGTGCTACCAGCCTGGGGCCTCCGATGGTGATTGTGACGATGCTACCTTGGAGCCTGTCAGATGTGTTGAGTATCCTCAAACCACCTGCGGTGAAGTTTGTGATTCTGTGGATGGCTGCAAGAGCTCTGTGATGGGCACATACTGCAAGGACTGGCTTGAAAGTCCGGTATGTTTCGGTATCATCATGAAAGGCGATGGAACCTTATGCTTTGCACCGACGGATAACGGGTGTGAGGGAGATTCCTACCCTTGTGAAATTGTCGGCACCACTGAGGCTCCTGTCGACACCACTGAGGCTCCTGTAGAGACTACTGAGGCTCCTGTCGACACCACTGAGGCTCCTGTAGAGACTATTGAGGCTCCTGTCGAGATTACTGAGGCTCCTGTCGACACCACTGAGGCTCCTGTAGAGACTACTGAGGCTCCTGTCGAGACTACTGAGGCTCCTGTTGACACCACTGAGGCTCCTGTTGACACCACTGAGGCTCCTGTAGAGACTACTGAGGCTCCTGTAGAGACTACTGAGGCTCCTGCCGATACCACTGAGGCTCCTGCGGAGACTACTGAGGCTCCTGTAGAGACTACTGAGGCTCCTGTAGAGACTACTGAGGCTCCTGTAGAGACTACTGAGGCTCCAGTTGACACCACTGAGGCTCCTGTAGAGACTACTGAGGCTCCTGTAGAGACTACTGAGGCTCCAGTCGACACCACTGAGGCTCCTGTAGAGACTACTGAGGCTCCTGTAGAGACTACTGAGGCTCCTGCCGATACCACTGAGGCTCCTGCCGATACCACTGAGGCTCCTGCCGATACCACTGAGGCTCCTGTAGAGACTACTGAGGCTCCTGTCGACACCACTGAGGCTCCTGTAGAGACGACTGAGGCTCCTGTCGACACCACTGAGGCTCCTGTAGAGACTACTGAGGCTCCTGTCGACACCACTGAGGCTCCTGTAGAGACGACTGAGGCTCCTGTCGACACCACTGAGGCTCCTGTAGAGACTACTGAGGCTCCTGCGGAGACTACTGAGGCTCCTGCTGATACCACTGAGGCTTCTGTAGAGACTACTGATGCTCCTGCGGAGACTACTGAGGCTCCTGTGGAGACTACTGAGGCTCCTGTGGAGACTACTGAGGCTCCTGTGGAGACTACTGAACTTTCAATTGACGCTGCCGATCCAGCCGAGCCTAGTGTTGATGACGTGGTAGGGGATTGGTGTGGTGATACTCCCCTTGGTGCTATGAGAGTAACTCTCAGAGAAGATGGAAGCGCGTCTATTTTCATATCCGGTCAGCCGTTCACCGCTACCTACTATCTCGATGGCTATGATATCATCATTCAGAATCCTGATGAATCACTACAGAGCCTCCTCACCGCGCTTGGCACCAGTCTAGTCACGAGATATACTCCGGAGGGCATCTCCGTGGAACTTGTTAATCTTTTCTCCACTACATTGTCTAATTGCTAAGTTTTGTTTGTATTCCAGTCTGATGCATGCCCTCTCAGGTGAGAAGGTTCATG
>JABANP010000138.1:0-117067 GCA_013115135.1 Perkinsus olseni | reverse complement strand
TGCCGTGCTATGCTTCACCTTGTAGTGCTGCGCACAGCGTTCCGAGTTCACCGGCGAAGGGTGAGCATACTCCCGTACGCTGCCGCCTGCAAGCAGGTTCTCATACCTCCCTACGAGGGAGTACGCCAGTCGGAAGCTGGTCCCAAATCTTCAGGGACTGTATCAGCCACGGCGCGATCGACATCAGCGGGATGGCGCGCCTAAGCGGCGAAGAGGATTATATTCCGCGACTCCGGGGCCGAGGAAAGTCTGGCGGTCCATGAGCTCGAGAGGACCGCAACCTGACGAGGGGCTGCTGGCACCTGCAATAACGGGAAAGCTCACAGAGGGGCGTTTGCGCATTCTGGTTGCCCATCGGGTGAAAGTGCAAGAAAACCGCCCCGCCGGAATTGGAACCCACGGTCTTCCTACCAGTGGCACGGTGATAAGCTATTCTATAACTCGAGCAGACGATCATGTGGGCGGTCTTGACGAGCCAGAGATTCGCGTGATGAAGACGACGACGCGCCCTCTCGGCCTTCTTGCTCGGGGGCTCTCCCAGGATTTCGTCACTCGCGCTGAAATTCGGCGGCTCACCTCTCCACGCATGGTAGACACTGACTGTATCCCCGAGCGAGGAGCCTGGCATCAGCCGCCGGCGATAAATACCCGCAGAGGTTCGAATCCCGCCCCCCGCATTTCTACTCATTTCCTACTCTGTGAGCTTGAGCGACATTACCCGCCCCTGAAGTGAGCTTCATTCCAATAGCCGCCAAGGCCCTGTTATACAAGACTTGCGTAAGGACATCAGCGCCCGCTCAGAGGGAGGCACCCCGTGACGCCAGGGAGACGGTGATGAGCCTTCGAGCCTCCTTCAGGCGATCGTTGTTAGCATAGGCGGTACCTGACGTAGTAGACACGACCTTTCGCCCGCCATACGCCGAAGTTGTAGACAGGCCGCAGGCGTGACTGCTGACCAGAGCGACTTGTTGCCCTCCTCGCTGTGAGAGGCGGTCCCATTCAGCGCTGGAGGTCTCCGTTGCTGAATTGGCAGATTGCAAGATAGCAACTTCTCGCCTTCCTGAGGTTCTCGCCAATTTTGCGGTACGACGGTTTGTTGAGGTTCCGGCGCTGGGTAGTAGAGGTGGTCCATCAGCTTCAAGGCGACGCTGAGAAACCACGCGGAGTCCTTGGCCTCCTCCTCATCAACGCTGGAAAATAACTGAGGCGAGCGGCCGCTATCCTTGAAAGGTCCCGGGTCTCGAAATCCCGAGGCGGGATTTCATCTTTGAACTGGCACAGCGCTACGAACTCCAACGCCGCCAGCCTGTGGTGGAATCCGCGAGACGCCTCGAAGTGTACGTGCCTGCACCGCAACGCACCAGTAGTGGCAGGACGATCCAGCGCTGAGTGCGGCGCCGAAGACTGTGACTGCGGATGGCGGCAATACCGCGAGGTCCCCGTTCGAATCATTACGCCCTACTCTGCAGCGCTCTGAAGGCGCTTTGTACAAACTCCCTACCGAGCTGCCTCAATGAAGCGCAGCAGTACCCAGCCATTGAGTTGGTCGCTACGCTGCTGCTGCTTCACAGTCTTCATCCCGCCTCTTCCAGGCGGCACCAGTGTGAGAATCGATAGTACTCGCACCAGAAGCAATAACGCCATCAGACGACTGAGGTAGCGAAGCACGCAAACCAGGCTCTGGCGAGTGATGAGGTATGTTGAAGCCACGCTCGAGCGCTGGTCGACGTAGTGGGAGAGTACGGCGCCGAGGAGAGTTGCAGCGAAGCGCTGGTATCGAAGCCGTTCTTTCCTCGAGATGTCCAACAAAGCGAGCATCTTGTTAAGTTGAAGCAGCTCCTGTGCCACACGCCTTTCGCCCTCCGCTGCTGCAGGATCTCCTCTGCTCGCTCACATGACGTCGTCCTCCTCCGCTACGCTGCCGGATGCCGTACTGGGTCTTCAAGCGTCTCCGCCAGAGCTCTCTTCACGATCGACGATCTTTGAACTCAGATCTCGAGATCCTCCTCTTCGTCAGCTTCTGCGTCGCCTTTCGCTGGCTGCTTTTGAGCAGCGCTGCCTTCGCTCTCGCAGAAGCGCACGTCGAGCTTCAAAACGCCGAGCGCGAACCTGAGGCATTAAATAACTCCACAGAGATTAGAACCGGCGACCGCACTAACAACAGCAGAGTGGCTCCTACCACTTTCAGCGCTATATTAATACCTCGTTAGCCTGTTTCCTCCTCATCACCTCAGAGCACTTTCGCATCGCTATCCTTTGCAGCTATCACTCTCAGAGCATCGCTTCCTCCGCTTTCTACCGTGCTCGTCCAACCTTTCATCATCCTCACTCGTCGCCGGTCATCGACATGCTCCCATGCGCTCCGCGCAGACTCGCTCCTCACTCTCACTTCGCTGCTCGAGAAATCCGCCGAGTCGCTACTGCATGGAGTAAGACGACGAGGACTCCGTCCGAGTGAGGACTGAAGCGGCACATACACTACAACTTCACTTCACCATCTCACCGTCAAAGCACTTCACTCATCGCCATCACTTCACTGCCTCTAAGTCAGAAGTGAGGGAACCCTCTAGAGTCAACGTCATCCACGAATCAGCTTTACGGATACGCTCAGCTTAGGCGTGAACCTATGGACAACTCATATGAGCCAAGTGAAGACACTTTTCCGCATCCTCACCTTAGGGCTCTCATCCTCGCTCACTGGAAACTGCTCAAGCCGGATTCTGATTCAGATCCCAGAGTCGACGATTCGCTGATCCTCGTCATCAGACTCGCGCTTTCCGACTCGCTACTAGACTCCCGCTTCCATGCCATCTTATGCCGGAGTCCTCGGACTCTTCGTCATCCCCGAGTGGTGGAGATGTTAGCGTAGTCCTCGGGGTGCTCTCTGCAGTGCTCGAGCTGCTCCTCGGGGAAGGTCTGGGCGTTGCCCTTGCGGACCTGAGGGGAGGAACATGACCGGCGCTCCAGCTTCCATCATACAGCAGAAAGCGACGCGAACTACGATCTTAACAAAATGACTGAGCAGAAGCCAGGCGCGAAGAGATGATTTTCCCTATGGCCGCAACTAGGAACAGGAAGACCGCTTCGCTTCCGTAAGGCACCCCTAATTTTCCCGTGTCAATATTCACGGTACTCGGAGTCATGATAATATTTTCTATTGGCAACACAAAAGTAGCATAAAAATTACCAACCCACCTGGGCTCGCAGTTTGTTCAATGCTTGAGCCTTGATCTTTGACATCTTCGACTTATCTGGCAAAACAAAAGATACCATCCCTTCCCGCAGCCGGAAGATTTTCGTTTTTCCTTCCCCCCTATTACTCGCGAACTTCTCCTGAATGTAGTCCTCCAAGTCGACAACAGCCTTGACGAGGAAATCCGGAGCATTCTGACACGAAAATTTTGGTATGGAAAAATCGTGAACACGCTCCATCCGCCTACCATTTTCTGCACATCAACAACCTCCTCGCCGCTCATAGCCGAGCTCATGGCCGCGGCCTTTTCCCAACTTCGCAAGGTCGCGTTGTAAGCGTTTGCCAGGGAGTGAAAGTCGTCCGTTTTCATGTTGTTCTGCATGGAGTGAATGTCCGTTTGCAACGCGGTCATCGCCGACCGCTGGAGTACCGGGGTATCAGTCATAATGAGGAGAAGGGAATCACGCAATAATTACCCTAGACAAAATACAACCATTCTAGAATGCCCGAAAAACTCCGACCAAAAACGAACTTTTTTTCAAGATTGTGGCTCAAGTAGAGTTCCATGACGAGTCTCTCAGCTATCGACGATGCACAGTGGTATCTTCTTAAAGAATTTTATCAACCACTTCTCTGCCAAACAGACTTGACGGTCAAGACTACTCGTGAAGGTGGGTCTCGCTCGCCAGTTAAAGTAGCGCACGCCCGTAAACGCTATCTCGAAAGTGTTTTGCGGCGGACATGTTAGAGGACGACCCACTGCAACCGCCCTCACAGTTTGAGATAGACAGATCTCAATACTTTAGAGCGTAGAACAGTGAAGAATATGGAGCAGTTTTCACGGAGCCAGTGAAGGAACAAAAGTCAAATATGGACTTGCCCGGGTATGCCCAACATTAAATGACGGGTATTGGGAATTAGAAGTTCTAATTTAGAACCGACTCTGGATCGATCCTGAGTTGGTTCATTGTATACACCTCTTAAAGGCCTCTTTTGCGATCAGTAAGATCAATTTCGCAGGGCGAGCGGTCACCCTCGCCAATATATGCCTTAGTAAGTCCAATTTCGACGAAATGCGGAAATCCATTTCGCTGATAGTAGATTCAATTTCGCAACAGTGACGGATTGAATCCGTCGGATTCTGAAGTCCGACTGTTGTGACGATGCCACAATTACCGGAGTAAAGTCGGTTTTCTTTTTTTGAAAAGTAGAACGTGAGGAATGGTATTTCGCCCGCCTTGGATTGAAGTATTGTGAGTTCGCACGGCAGTAGATGGAGAGTGTTCGTAGCTCTGCGTGGGGCACATCAGCAATGCCTGTTGCAGATGCCCTTGGTACTGTGCTTAACACAACAGCACAGAGTAAGCCGAGAGGCAGAATTGTACTTGCGTACACCGCAACAAGATAGCTATGGTGAAACAGATCAACTCGGCGACCTATAGAAACATAGCAAGACGAAGTTTCACTGTACAGTACTCAGGGCAGAGACATCACAGCAACGAAGGCAATAGCATCACAGCAATGTCGACGCACGAGCTGTTCCCATCACAACCGCCTTCACCCGTCTACGCTGGAGAAGGAAAAGTGGATAAGATTGAGACTGGACATTACTATGGGAGCACTTCAACTGTCGGCACGCTGGGGTCGATAAAAATGGGGATCTTTCAAACCGCGGATGACAATATCAAAGCTTGGTTCCTATTTCGTAACTCACATGGGACAATGAGAATGCCTCAAGAAAATGCGACGGTCGGATTTAACCGGAAACGAGGCCACTATAATCTTCGGGTACCTATGGGCGAGTCGCAGAAAATCCCTTCAAGCAGCTGCTGGATGCTCCAGGGGAGCCATCGTTGCATTATGCAACGATGAAGTTGGTGAGACCCGACTCGGGTCTCGGATAATTGGGTTCTCTTCTTAAAGAAGTGGTAGCAGAATGAAAAGCAGACATATCGTACAGCCGAGCAGACACTATGGTGAACTGCTCTGTTGTCAGCTCGTTGAAGTACAATCCTATTGCAGGGGTCATCATAGGAGCCGTAGTCGATGGTGGGGAGCTCTGATGAGAGTCGGTCTCATGAGACTGTTGACCTGTGCAACTCGCCGCGAACCAGTCTATGGTTGGCACTGGTAACGTCCTTTTGGCAGTAGTTGTATGCATCCCTAGGAAGATCTTAGTTGTTGTTGGGTCCCGTCATCTGTCCTTGATTCGCTCAATCGACCGCTTGTATCCTTGATGGGTGGTAGAGGGTCGAAACCTCGAGGGGCGGTTCATTTTCTTCAGGCATGCCATCGGCAGCCCCTACCGCACTCGACAGTCCAATCATCCAATGCCCAACTGAGATGAATGGAAGTCGGCGGAGCCCATTTCTCAATTGAGAACGTCTTGTAGACACGGTGAAACTCTCTCGCGTGCGTTTGCCTTCCTCGTCAAGTCCAACAACTATTCGATCGGATCTCATTGCTCTTGCCCACAGTTGCGAGTATATACCTTACAACTTTTCTCCGTCGCAATACAAGCGTCGCATCCTTGGTTAAGTTCCCCGGTGGGACCCTCATACTCCCACTGTTACTGATGTTACTGACATCCTCCCGATTCGGGAGGATAATCCTGAAGATGGGAGATGTAATGAGGCATATACCGCCTGACATAGCGTGAATCACGAAAGTTGAGTTTGGGAGATGCTTACGATCTGTCCTCTCGAGCCTCGAGACTCGAGGCTCAAAACTACCACACATACCATTTCACTATATATACCATATTACTATATTATTATCACAGTGCTAAAGGGGCTACACCACGGCCAGTGACGGTAAATGATTTGAATGCGTACACGTCTGGATGGTTGAAACTCAGGCAAGCTCCTAAGATACGTTGATGAGTAAGCAGCGCGAGGAGCTCCAACCTTCATCCGAGTCCGCAGCCAAATCGCAGCGTCTCTTGGTCAACCAAGGGAAGGGATTGTATCTGGGTTGCCGAATTCCAGAATTCCTGAATTGAAAGTGGTGAATTGCTGGTTCCACTTGGCAGGGCAATGATTCCGCTGAGGGTATCTCTGTTGATAGCAATGCTGGTGAGGCTCGTCGCAGTAGGGTTGTACTAGTCCCGAGAACTCAACGTCCATGGAAGAGTGGCGAAGACTAGTAAGTGTTTGAGACAGTGTCTCAGAGACACTGAAAACATCTTCTACTGATGATTATTATATTATCAAATTAAGTTATCAAATGAATAACTGTGGTGTAATAACTATAAGAAACCATTAATCCGCTTATTTGGATATGGTTTTCATCGATCATCCTTCGCAGGACTGCGACAGGGTCATGATAACCCGGTTATCTGCTACGAGGCTCCTCGGTGTACCATGCTCTGCATACTTCCAATACTAGAGCTCGATAAGTGGTATTCGTGTTGGGGCCATCGTAACAGCAGTCGACGTGTAGGCGGTGTTGTGGCTCAGCGAAGATATCATAAGCACAATGATAGCATACTGCCGAAACCTCCATTTCACGGCAGCACGCGTTATGCCTGTCGTATTCATGATCCCCGCACATCGCGTGAGATCTATAGAATTCATAAGCCCCCTCAGGATTCAGCGTGGTTGAACCGAGCATACCAGGGATTGTGTGGGTGAGTAGGAGACATAGGAGAGACCCAAAGCGAAGGAAGGACGGGGGCATAAGGGAGATGTGATAAGATTTACAACGAAAGTAGACAAGTATTCCGGGGTGTAAAAACTGAGAGGAAAGGCGTGAATAGTAGGAGCAGCATAGCAATGAAAGCTAAGAGACTGCGGGTTGCGTACGTCACGGTGTACGTCACGTCACGCTGTCCATCACGTCTCATGGGGCGTCACAGGCGTGCGGTCCCGCCGGGCGTGCGGACCAACGGCGTCACAGCGTCATGGCCGGAACAAGTTCGAGGCTCAAACACAGATGACTCAGTGACATGAAGTTTTACTAACGCAAATCGAGTCCCATTCTGTAACAACCACGACCAAAAACAATATCGTTACAACAATGTTGTGGTGAAGTTGTCAACACAATATCAAAACTGGTCAGTTGTGGAAATGTCATTTCCACTTTGGGGGCAGCTGATCAATAATGGCGATGATTTGTCACTAATGACCTTCACTGATGTTATCAGATCCCGTCACCGGCTGCCGAGTTCAATTGTCCGTTCACATTCGCAGCTCATGCGCACGTGATGCGCTCGATGGGTGAGTTATCCATGGCCACTCACCATTTGATAGAGTCTATCACAATCGACTCTTTGCTCGCTCAGCCGGGGAAGCTCCTTCTTTCTGCCTTGTTGCCGATGTGACATTCCGGCCGAGTACTTTACCACTCCGAATCCCCTGATGCAACTCAGCTGGGGGAGTTTCCCCGGCGAGCTCTTCTACTCCAGTTGAGAAAACGCCGTTGAATCCATTATCAGTATGCTGCAAGTGAACGGCGCAATCGGGCGATTCCCCACTCTTTTTTTCCTACGGTCCGTAAACCATTCGACGGAATGGAGTGGGGAGAGGACTATGATAATGCTATAAAGCTATAACCCTCTCGCTAAAGCAGCGAACCGTGCGACATTAATAGTGTTCTCACAAACAAAGTCTTTATCCGCCACAATACAAGAATAGCCGAAATATTGAATTCGAATATTCTCATATTTTTGGCAATCGAATAATCTATGACTAATATCATGGTTGGCGCCGGCACGTTGGCATGATGTGTTTGCTTTACAAAATAGTAGTGCTCAGGCGTGGTTCACCTTCCCTACAAACGCGGTTTGTCGTTACCAGCAGCCGAGGCAGTTACAATACACGATCGAAGTCTCGGTTGCACCCATACAAGTTGGCCGTGGCGAAGAGACAAAACGACTTGGCGATTCATCGCCGCTGGTGCCGTGTACTCGATTCTTGGAATTCGCTCCCTCCGCATGTCTTTCCCGAAGAACACAACAGACTCGAGTCTTTCAAACGTGCTGTATCATTGCTAGACCTTTTTCTGTGAAAAACAACCAATGGTCAGATAAGATCTGATTCACATTCGAATGTGCACAACGCATTGCAACATTAGGAGGTGCCATCATATCTGGTATTGTATCGGGGAAATCAATCATGAAATTACATTTGCAAGTTGCACGGTGCAACTCTTCACTTGAGTTGACTCTTTCTGACTCAGAAAATCGAAGTGGTGCCACACTGACACCGTTTCAGTGACACATCCATGGTATCACTCGTATGCAATTCCAAGAGCCAATTTCATACAAGAGCCATTGTCACAAATTGTCACCTCTAGCGAACACAATGCCATTGTGACTCACAATGGCATTGTGTACAATGACTACGCAATAAGTGAGACGGACTGTGAATCCATCGAGAGTTTTCCCGTATCTCACTATCAACAGGATTCGCTGTGTCGCTAGTGTCGCTGGAGGTGTCAGAGGCGTCCGTGTGATAGGTAATAGCAAGGTGCTGAGTAAAAGGTTACTTGTTACAAGTTGTTACGGTGGAAATGTTGCCCTTTCGAATCATGACCAAGGGCCAGGTTAGGGTTCTTAGGCACCTATAGCCGCACTGTGCGTCGCGCACACATTATGATTCAATAATTTCATTACTGCACCATCTTTCCTATGCCGCACAAATTGCCTATACTGCACTGCAAATCACAGCAAATTGCTGCAACATTGCAAGATCACTCGAAAAAGGCAAAAGAGAACACACAGTTACAGGATACCTTATCGCAGCGCATTGTGTATTGTTAGCGCCGCTATCTCAGATTCCCAGGACAGCCGAGTTTCCAAACCCCGCGTCCCCCAAGCCAGAGGTATCACGGTTCCGTACTGCTGTCGACTCGGCAGTGTCGAGCCCTGCTGCCGCTGCTGCTTGAGTGCCAAAAAACTGCTTGTCTGAAACTGGGCTTCTCGCCGCTCGATTGAAGAGACGGCTTGGGCGTAGCCGCGCTGCTGCACTTTAATGCACTATGCAAGTAGAACATGAAATTCCAAGGCGAATTCGAGCGACTGGATAGTTTCCAACACTAAGGGGCGTCAGCGGAATGAGAGAAAGCACTTTCTTTCAGTTTTCGTAATACCTTATTGCTAATACGCAGCATTCTTGATGCAACGACTACTCAAGACGTGCAGTTTAATGATATCATCCATCTTCGCCAGAGGGAAAAAGGTCGACAAGATAAAACAAGGACGTTACTACGGGACCGTCTCAACCGCTATCGGCACGCTGGAGTGGATAGAAATGAATGTCGTTTCAAGCGCGGATGACGATGTCAAGGCTTGGTTCCTATTTGGCAACTCGAATAAGAGAGTGAGGATGCCACGGGAGCCTCTTGAGGCGAAGCGTCGAGAGCACACGACGATTGCATTGAAGCGGAAGCTAAGTCACTCTTACATCCAAATATCTATGGGCGAGTCGGAGACGATCCCTTCGAACAACTGCTGGGGATTCGGGAAGAAGAAAGAATACGTCACAAAACTCCGCCCTGTGTACGAAAAATTCTCAATCGCGCAAAACCTCGTATTAACTGCATTGTTTCGTCTCTGTCGAACTTCGGATAATTGGGTTATCTTCTTCGGCAGCGAAGGCATGCGCGAGAATGTCGAAAGAGTCTCTTCACCGGTAATCATGAAGAGACAACACAGGCATGTAGAAGAACCATCCTCAAGAACCACTGAAGGTAGTATCGTTGGACGGAGAAGACACTCTCCCAATAACCCGGGTTTCCGCTTTTTCAGGCGTACTAGACCCTATAACCCCGGTCAGAAGCACCTTGCAAGCCCCAGGACATGTTACGGGAGCCACCAACCATGACACTCTGCGGGAAACACCAGTGATGTCCACGGAGGATACGCCATCACCTTCAACTACTGAAGCCGTTACCGAAAACCCGCCAGGAGGAGGGGTCAACAAGATGGAACCGGGACTTTACTATGGGGCCGCCACAACCACTATCGGCACCCTGGAGTGGATAGAAATGAATGTCCTGCTAAGCGCGGATGACGATGTCAAGGCTTGGTTCCTATTCGGCAACTCGAATGAGAAACTGAGGATGCCACGAGAGCCTCATGAGGCAAAGCGCCGAGAGCACGCGACGATTGCATTGAAGCGGAAACGAGGTCACTATCACATCCAAGTATTTGTGGGCGAGTCGAAGACGATCCCTTCAAGCAACTGCTGGGGATTCCGGAAGAAGGAAGAATACATCACAGAACTCCGCCCTGTGTACGACAAATTCTCAATCGCGCAAAACCTCGCAGTAACTTCATTGTTTCATCTCTGCCGAACTTCGGATAATTGGGTTATCTTCTTCGGCAGCGAAGGCATACATGAGAATGTCGAGAAAGTCTATTTACCGGTAATCATGAAGAGACAACACAGGCATGTGGAAGAACCATCCTCAAGAACCACTGAAGGTAGTATCGTTGGACGGAGAAGACACTCTCCCAATAAGTTATTGGCAATAACCCGGGTTTCCGCTTTTTCAGGCGTACTAGACCCTATAACCCCGGTCAGAAGCACCTTGAAAGCCCCAGGACATGTTACGGGAGCCACCAGCGATGACACTCTGCGGGAAACACCAGTGATGTCCACGGAGGATACGCCATCACCTTCAACTACTGAAGCCGTTACCGAGAACTCGCCAGGAGCAGGGGTCAACAAGATGGAACCGGGACTTTACTACGGGGCCACTTCAACTTTCGGCACGGTGGGGTGGATAGAGATGACCGTGCTTGCATCACCGGGTGAAGATATCAATGCTTGGTTCCTATTTGGGAACTCTACGATGAGTGACAGGATGCCGAGAGAAGAAGATACGACCGTTGTGCTGAAGCGGAGATCACGCGGAGGCAAGATTCAAGCAACTATAGGGTATGAGTTATATACTATTACCCGAAGAAACTGTTGGGTCCTTTCAACGCAGCTAACGTCGGTGACTATGCTTTCACACGTCTACAGTGCATTCTCAATGAAACCAGATAGCCAATTGACTCCCTCATTGCACATCTGTTGGACGAACGAACATTGGGTGTTATTCCTCGAGAGTCCAAGCAGATGCCAGCGGCGAGTTATTGGAGGGTGCTCGCCAGTAGTGATGAGCGTAAAAGGAGATCAACGTCAAACAAATCCGGTAGTCGCAGCCGGCAGCATGGTTGAAGAGAATGAGCCGTCCCTCGAAGCTTCGGCCGTCATCAATCCATCGAGCATTCGAACGGTCGATGAGGCAAACGAAGGCCGGGTCGCAGGAGCCGACAACAACTACAACCCTCCCAGGGATGCATCAATGACCACTATGCATGAGGCTGACCCGTTAAACACACCTTCAACTACCGCCACAGGGCCGTTACCAGTGCCAACCATAGACTGGTTCGCGCCGAGTAGCACAGGTCAACAGTCTCACGAGACCGACTCTCATCAGAGCTCCCCGACAGCGACTACGGCTCCTATGATGACCCCTGCAATAGGATGGTACTTCAACCAGCAGACAACTGAGCAGCTCACCGAAGTGTCCCTGAAAATATCCGTTGGGCTCCCAGACACTAACAGCTCAGAGCCGCTCTGAGCTGTTAGTGTCTGGGAGCCCATCGGAGAAACATAGTGAGACTCTCACTCTGT
This sequence comes from Perkinsus olseni, assembly GCA_013115135.1. Lineage (NCBI taxonomy): Eukaryota > Perkinsozoa > Perkinsida > Perkinsidae > Perkinsus > Perkinsus olseni. The sequence continues at coordinate 105,247 of JABANP010000138.1, read as the reverse complement.
CTCACTGTGAGATCATTAAAATTGCCGAAAAACTATCTACTGTCGTGTTAACTATGGCTCCTACGACTAAGGCCAATCACTCCTGTCTTGAAGGTTACAACTCCGTTGGTCTGCAAAGACTTACTCAATCGCATGCCGCATAACACAACGCGCGATGATTTATTCAGGGATGTAACATCCCTGAAACATCCCGGATGTTTCACTGATTCATAGTGGATAATTTCAGAAAAGAAAATGCCGGAAACTTTTGGGTGTTCAACATGACGTTGACGGGTTGTTGACAACATCCCGTCATCCATAACGCGTTGATATAAAGCGTAGCGCGTCAAAGACAAGCGACGCTTGCAATCTCTCAACACACTGTAATTTCATCTTTTTTGCGTGTATGATCGTTTTCCGCGGATGTGTTTTTGATGGATAACGCCGATAACGTGTCGTTCTTCGATAACATTCCGCGTTCAGCCGCGAGCGTGAGAGTTATAGTGGTGAGAGCGTGCGGGTTTTCTGAAACGTTTTACTGGTCGCATATGTGAGAATGTTCCACTGGAACAACTGAGCTCAAGAACCGCAGGCGGTAGCATCATAGAGTGAGTAAGACCTCCCCTGCGGGAGCCAGTGGCTCCGCGCCACCTGTATGCTGACTCTGAGCTGTGACTGGGCTCAGGGGCCTATTTCATAGGATTCCCTGAGTAAGGACGTCTTTAAGTTTAGGATCCTAATCCTAGGAATCCTTAAGTAAGGACAAGCCATTTCACAAGGTTGTCCTCACTTAACCTTAGGATCCTAAACTTAAAGACGTCCTCACCCGAGGATAAGGACATCCTTAAAAGACATTTTGAGCACAATTTTCGGAGAAAATGAACATCATAGGGATCGACCCCACGTCCACACGGATGGCCGCTTGACCCACTACCGATAGACCATCTTTGATCTTTTTAATAATCACAACAAATTGTTGTCAACAATGGATGGTCACTATATCCATCTTATCCTCAATGAGCTTGCCGCGTCGTTGAAGTTGAGGCTCAACTTCAACATCGGAGAATCTTCCGAACTTCCCGATGGAATGTTTGCGAAACTGAGCTGCAAAATCAAAGTTTTATTGATTGAAAGATTATTGAAGCCTCACGAAAATTCGCCAAGTCGAAAAAGAAGCATCACGAAAATTCGCTAAGTCAAAAAAAGATGTAGAATGGAGAGCAGCAGGATTCGAACCCGGGAACTATCAGCGGAGCGATTCGCGACTCGAATATCACTTTTCACGTTAGGATGCTCCATAAAGTACCTCGGGAGGTACTTTAGTAACGCGTCCTTAAAAACGCGTCCTAACGTTAGGAAATGTACCTTGTGAAATAGCTTCGACCTAACCACCCATCCTAACGTCCTTATCGAGGATTTCCTAACTTAAAAAGTCCTAGTGTCCCAACGTCCTATCCTAACGTAAGGAAATGGGCCTTGTGAAAGAGCTCTAGGCAGGTATTCCGGACGGGCGCTAATTTTTCTCTCATCGGCGCTAAACTTTCTCTGCTAGGCGCTATTCTTTCTCACATTGGCGCTAATTTCTTCGGCCTCTTATATAAATATAAGGAAGTTTAGTAACAGTAGTTAGTAAGTTAACACGGCTGTAGAGCGAGCGTGTTCGTAGCTCGGATGTAAGGCTGGTTGGCGTTAATTTAACGCCGTTAAAAAAGAAGACCAAGACCTAGGGGAGTGCGGACCGTAACCCCCGTCAACCCGAAACCCGACTCAGGTCGCCCTCCAGGCGACCTTCACCTAAAACCCGAAGGCCGCGCAGTGTGAGAGGTCAGTAGTGTAAGGCGAGCTCCTAAGATATCCTCAGGATACCGGAAGTCCTCAGAAAAATGGAATTGCCCAACATTAGAAAGAATAGCGCCAATGTGAGAAAAAATAGCGCCAAGCAGAGGAAGTTTAGCGCCGATGAGAGAAAAATTAGCGCCCGTCCGGAGATTGTTCCAGAGCTTTAGCCCAAAATCGCGTCCTAACCTCTTAGGATCCCAAGAAAAAACGTCCTATGAAATAGGTCCCAGCTCTACATTTATGAAACGGTTCGTTTATGGGGACAATTAGCACAATGAAAGTCGATACTACTCAATAGAGGAGATAGACTCAATAGAGCCTTACTCTCCACGGCCTCATACACACACCCTCCGCACGCCGCTCGATAGAAGAGACCGCTCGGGGCCCGAGCCTCGGGCGCAGTCGCTACCAGTGGTAACTTACCACTGCTAACTCAACAGTGCTAAGTTTTTTAGTGCACTCGGCATGTATAGCATGAGACGCCGAAGAGATCTCGAGCGACTTAGCGATTCTCAACGCGGACTTGCCAAGAACAGTATCGCCCTTCAGCTCTCTTTATGAGGCACGTTCACTTATGCCACGGCTACTGAGGGCATGCAGCATATGGATATCATCACTTCTCGCCCGAGGAGGAGGGGTCGATAAGATTGAACCAGGACATTATTTCGGCAACACTTCAACTCACTGACTGCGCCGCAGTCACTGCGGGGACTGGGAGAAAGGGGTGGTTATGGCACACCTGAACACGGCATGTGTCACGTGCCTCTGTTGAGGACGACAAGCCAAGGAGCAACGCCGGCCCGTCTGCCATTGCACCGGAGTGCTGGGCGTGCGAACACGCATGCACCCCAACACTGGACTCGTCCAGCCTGGGAACCCTTGATGCCAGGGCTATCATGGCTAACTCGCAGACTTGCTCAATGGGGACACCTTCACGTCCTCGTCGCCATTGATCGACGCGACGTATTTTATAACATTGTATGGCACTCACGTGCAATAGTCCGGGGGGGGGAAGTAGTGTCTTCATGTTATTGAGGTCCTGCATTCTCACGACGGCAACGAAGTCTCCTGAATAGCGATCGTGAATCCTGGATGTGGTCCGGGACCACTGGTCCCGGGGCGATACGTCTGAGAACGAGCAAGGTGGTGACTCCGCTCGATGGTGACGGGAGTGGTCGCCCGCTCCACGACGTTCTTCAGGAGCACAGAGTTGTCGTCCGGTTTGCGGGTCTTGATGCATCGTAGCTCACGACGGAACCTTCTGTCTTGCGCACCGTAGTAGGCAAGCACGTCTATACTACTTACTATTGATTGGCCTGTGCTTGCGGGCGTTTGTCTGCCTGTTTGGCTGGTTAAGGTTGATAAACGTTTCACTTGTGATCCGTAGAATCTACCCTGTCAGACGTGTATAATTCCGTTTCCACTCAAAAAAAGACTTTCAAACGTTGAAAATGCGATTTCTCGTCTAGCCACGTAACCTCAAGCACCAATGTTCGGCAGCTGAACCCAATAACGCGCCTCACTCTTCAGGCACGATGCGCTTGAAGCGCGGCGCTTCAACGTAGTAACGTTAGGGCGGAAATAAAACGCGTTCATCACAGCGCGCGTGATAAGTTGGGTTCCACTAAGTTGGGGTATCCGTCGACGCGGAACCTTCCTCCCTCGTTGGGAATCACGATACAAGCATGCGAGTCGCATGATGCGACCATTGATACTATTGTTTGTGTATTCGTATCGTTGCATGATGCAGCCTGCATCATCTCTCGCCAAGATACTCGTATTTATTTCTGAATCCGTCGGCCCAGTATGCCGAATCGGCCGTACTGACTGAGTTCTGGTGAAGGAGCTTAATCAGTACAACCGACAGACGAGCTCCTTGTGAGCACGCAAGGAGCCTCCTTTCATACAGTCGGGGGAGGTTGTGTGTGTCAACTACGAATCTAACACTTGTAGTTCTAAGGTGACAGACGTGGAGACTACGTTTTGAAGCGTAGAATTCACACCGAGTCTCTAAACTGATTCTGATTAGTTAAACGCGCTATGAGCGCCTTGGGAGTCAATAACGCGCTGTGTTGCGCGTTGTGCGTGAAACATCACACCGACGCGCTCAGTTGCCTGATGCACAGAACGCTCAACTCTCAGAGGTTCCTCCAGGCACGAACAGCTCGGAGGTGACTGACGTTCAGCGATTGCTCAGCATTCCAAGTGGCTGTCACCGATTGAATAAAGCGAGTTATAGAATGAGGATTTATAACCTAGAATGAGGTTATAGAATAAAATGGGGAAATAAAGCTGATTTTCTCTGTTTCAAGATTTCCGTCACGAAACTTTCGTAGTGCTCTCTGTGAATACACTCATTAATTGACATCTATGCTACCCTGACAACGTAAAGACAGGTAGATTCTCCCTGTTTTCATTGTTTATTCGTTTATCGAATTTGGGTTAAAAATTATGATTTTCTGTTTTCTTCTTCTTAAAACGCTTCTTTTAAGATCTTCTGCTTTAAACGCTGAAATTTCGGCCCTTAGAGTCCTATGGTTTGACAAGAAACCCATTCACGCACCTTCGCTGTAGACTGGACACCCGCATCCCCTCCGGCAGCGAGTGAGCATTGTTATTGATTCCCCTTTTTCAGTCTAGTCGTATGTCACGTCACGTGACTCGCGTACCTGGGACAGGTGTCCCAGTAAAAGAGACAATCTGATGAGAAACGCTTTGCGCATGCGTGCTTTACGCTGCGGTTCATTGCCCAATCATTGAGATTATTGTTCTTTATGTCTTATCAAGTTATCCATCACCCCTATGCCTCCTCGTGTTGCTAAGAAGTCCGCCGGTGTTAACTCTGAATCTCAAGGGTCTAACAGTGCCAACCGCTCAGCTATTGGTGGAGAACCCGGGCATGGCAACGAAGGCAACTCCGATGCCAATCCCGCCGCCACTCCTAATGATCAACTTCTTCTAGGCGCTGAGTTCGAGGCCCTACATGGCTTCATCTTAGCTCACAAACTCGAGGAGGCCGACCTATGGTATCTCGACGACAACGACCTCCCCGACCTCATACTTAAGGTTCAACTCCGTCGCTACCGTACGGCGAAAGCTCCCCCCACCGATCGCTACGTTCGGCAACTCTGATGATCCTACCGGTCATCCAGATGAGAGATGGTTCTCACCATTCTCCACGACACAACGGCAGTCAGCACATGGGACTCCATCGGCAACTGGTACTCCTGCTCCCACCTTCGGCGGTACCCCTGCTCCCACTTTCGCCGCTCCTAACGACGGGCTTCCACAGGGACCTCATCCGTCTAATGTAGCCGACCCGTATGTATACCCACCAGATGATGTCGCTTCGCAAGCTTTTCGGTCGTCCCTCGGTGACCACCTACATCATGTCTCTCCTCCGCCTCCGGGCTCTGTGGATTCCGGCACTCTGTATCGTGGCTTGAGCGCTCTATCAAAGGTACCTCTGCCTGATGGTGGAAAGTATTGTGGCCAACAAGATGTGCGCCCCATAGTGTGTCTTCTGTCTGACATATCCTCTACTGCTGCCGACTTCCACCTCAACGCCGCCGATACCTACTTGTACCTAACTCAGTGTCTCGATTCGTCGGTCTACAAGCAGCTCAGTAAACACATCCGTCGTGTTGGGCTCTCTACTGGCGATCCACTCCAGAAGCTACAGGAAGCTGACCGTTTCCTGCGGGCCAGGTATAAGACGACCAACAATGACGGCAAGTTCGTAGCCAGGATCGACGCCCTGAAGATGGAGAAGCTTGAAACCCCTACGAGTTTCGTTGACCGACTCCGTGCGGTTCTCGATGAGGGCTTCGACATCGGCATCCATCATACTCCTTACCAGGAGAAGCAACTATTCATCAGAGGTCTCTCTGCTCACTATCGAGAGCAAGCTTGTTCGGTATGGCCTAACGTCAGCAATATTAACGAGCTCGCCGAGCTTCTCACTGATTGGGATGCCCAGAGGAAGAGGTACTCCCATGCTGTCTCCGGTAATATCCTGACTACTGGCGAAGACTTGTCGACGCCGCCTCCAACCGAGCACCCTCCTGGTAATTCGCAAGTTGTTCAGTCCGACAACAATAAGATGACCACTACCACGTCCAACATTCGCAAGGGTAACTGCTATCGATGCAATAAACCTGGTCATCGTGCGGGTGTGTGTCGCTCGCAGAACGTCTACCAGCTCAACAAGAGGTGCGGTAAATGTGGGGATTTCAGTCATTCCATCGCTGACTGCATGCGTACTCTCCTCACTCCTTGCCCGAGGTGTCGCAAACCTGGTCATATGGCTGGCGTATGTATCGAGCCAGCTGTGAACCATCAATCGACTACATCTACCACGGCGCCAAACAATGCAGATTCGGGATCTAAAGAATCGGCGACGACAGAGTCGGCACTCATGGCAACTCAAGTTGATGCATCCTTCTCCTATTTGAATGCCGCCGGCAATACCGACCTCGAACCGGTTACCGTTGAGGGAAGCGCTTGAGGACCTCAAGTTGAGGTCCCGATACTTCCTCCTTTACACCAATACTGTCGTGTCTTGCCTCTTGCTGACAACGACCATCAAGGTGTACTCTGTCGCGCCCAGATCGATAATGGCGCAGGTGCTTGTTACATCGACTCCACACTCCTTGAAGACCTTCGTCAACGAGGCGTTCGTTACGAGGAACGTCCAACCAAGGTCACCTATCGCACTGTCTTCGGCAACAATGAGGTCCAGCATCATAACACCGCTGTACTGCTGAGATTCCGCCTCTGTTCCGATGACGGTCATACCGACGTTGACTCCAGCTCTCAGGTCATCGAGCTCCCTTTCTTGGTGGCACGGCCATGCACCCCGCGGTTACTCTTCGGAAGACCGGCTCTCCCCTTTCTTCGCACTCCGGCTTCGGGTAACCAACCTCTGTTCGACGAGATCCCCAACGATAATGGCACCATCAAGTTGAAGGCCAACATCCCCATGCTCGAGACGGCAACTGTCATGCCTCGAAGTGAGAGCTCTCGTAGCCGCAGCACTACTGATCGGTACATCCTCGCTGACGTCTGCGATCGCATGGTGGCCGACGGTAAGCTGGCACGAGTATCACCTGACGACGAGCATAAGATCATGTGCATCAATGAGCCTGTACTGGTGGATAAACAAGACGGTCTACGTGTCCGTCGACACCCTATACCGGAGTCTGATGTCAACCGATACCGCCTGACCATCGATCTCAGAAGCGTAAATGAACTCCAACTCCGTGATGGTATCTGGATTGCACCCCGTACGGTTCACTCCAAGAACCTTGCCGCTCCTCAACGGCCTTACCAGTTCCAGGCAGGGTGCTCCAAAATGGCAGCAATTCTATTCTCCCAATCTTTCCTGCGGAAAATTTCCTGCCGCAACAAAATGGTGGAAAAATATGGAAAAATAGCAAAAAAACGTGAAACCACAGGAAATCCACCCCAAGAACCGTTTTTCGGCCCACCCGTGAGCCAAAGCGTGGGAACCGGAGGCTTTGCAGTAGAATTTTCGCCACTGGTGTCGCAAATCGGGGGACAGACTGCGATTTGCAACGCAACGCGCCGACCCTGGGCGGGCGCTACTTCAAAAAACGTTTTCTCAACTCCAACGGCTGCTCTTCCCCCTGTGGAGAACGTTGGCGATGGGGTAGAGATAACCGAAGAGGGAGTAGTCGGTTAGTGGTGTAAATCTAGTGGTTCTGGTGATAAGCTGACTTAGAATCCCTTCTCCAAGTAATAAGCAACTCAATCCAAAGCCTTGTTCTGTATACTCGTTCTAGAGACTGGGGTTGATCGGAGTACCAGCAACAAGTCGATTGAAGCTAGTTGTGACGGGGATCAAAGGAAAAAAGACAATAGATCCGAGGATCTATGACAATGCTGCTATCAGATAGTCTTCAACAGACAAACCTAATCTTGAATCGACTAGCGCTAGGCTACAGTGAAACGGTATAGATAAGCAAAACTATCGGGGCGACCATCATGACACAATCAGTAGCGCACGCCCACAATGGCAGCAGCACGACCGTTCGGAAAACCCCAGAGATCCGACGTGCTGGGCAATGAGTTCTGAGTTGACCTTTCCTCTCTTTCGTTCACACATTCCCACAATGGAGAGCCGAAAGACAGGAGTAGATGAGTCAGCTAGTCCCCGGGCAGTGCCCAGTGGGCACCGTCCACCAAGAATCGACATTTCGATCTTGCGTTCTTGCAAGATCTAGCAAAGTTTCCAATACTTGGACTGTGGCGTTTCACAAGAGCGCAAGATTAGAACGGCGGACTTCCAGGTCAAATCATGTACGAGGTGGCTCTCCGAGGACATGAATGCATTCCACGAGAACCGTTCACTGAGCGGCGCTCAGCGATTACTGTGAGACTCATAGGGTGAATTAGATTTGTGGGCACGTCTCGCAAATTCAGCTTTCCTTTACACTCTCGCAAACCCGATGGATTCAAGATTAACGGAGTATAAATTTTTCCATATTTTTCCATTGTTGCCGTATTTTTCTATATTTTCCCATTTTTCCATCCACCCCACCATTCGTTCCAAGGCGGAGCACCCTGGTTCCAGGATACTGCCGCTATGCTGCTCCGTGATTTTCCTCCATCGAGCCGTCAATGGTTTGCTAAAATTGATCTGGCTGATGCCTTCAGCAGTATCTCCATCGACTCGGCGCTCGGTGATAAACTCTTCGGGATCCGGGTCTCTGTACCCGGTGAAAATCGCCCAAGAATCTATGCCGGGAGATGCCTGATCCAAGGATGGCGATGGAGCAGTCTGGTCTTCGCGAGAAGTGTCCGTTATGTTCTCAACAAGTTGACGGTCCCACCAGGCAGCCACATCTGTCATGTTCAAGATGACGTGATCATAGGGTCCCACTCGAACTTCGAGTCTCGAAGGAGGCATGCCTGGCTCTGCAGAGGCGCGTGATCGACCTCTTTAGGCATTACAGCTTCACCGTTCGGGAGGACAAGTGCGGCGACGGCCCTACTATCACCTTCTGCGGTTTAAAGGCGGACTCGCACACGATACTGCCAGCGCCAAAGCACTCCATCGATGAGAAGGCGATCGATCATTGCCTTCGTGAGCTTGACGACGCTACTGACCTCAACGCTCTCCTACGACTTCTTCGACGCTGGGCCGGAACTTTCCAGTACTGCAAACAATGGCTCCCTCCCGAAGGCCAGCAAGCCCTTGCTCACCTTTACTCGATCATCGGCAAGGCCTCTCAAGCTGATGCTAGTTTCGATCTCCTCTGCAACGACGCCAAGTCTCCACTACGGTCCCTGGGTCATCTCTACGTTCGTGGACTCCCAAGCCTGTACCTGTTCCGCCCATGGGCGATAGCTACTCTTCTGGTCACGGATGCCAACGTCGACAACTGGGCTGGCGTAGCTATATCGGTTATACAAGTGCCGAACAACTTCCTCAAGGAAGCCAACGTACCGGTACTCGGACCTTTCTTCAAGGACCTCGTGGACCTCTGCAGGCGTGAGAACATCGTCGTTGACCGTGAAGACTATGAGATACTGTGCCTTGCTGCCGCGTTCGACGGTGGATCTTTTTATAGTAACTCCTTCCCTGGGTCAGCTCTAGCATTAACCCGTTCGTCCACTTTCCGTGAGAGAGCTGCCCAAATCCTCTTCGCCAATCGCAACTCCGGCGTCTTGGCAGGCCTCGTCTATGGCGTCACTGATAACGTCAACACCACCCGGGAATGGCAATCTGCAGTCACCGACTTTTGCGGAGCATGGCATTCTCTCTACTCTAACTACATCTCTACCGTCGAGAAAATCCTATGGCTGCCAAGAACCTCCCCTACAGTTGCTCTCATTGACGCCCTAGCCCGAGAGTGCACCGTCTCCCACAACGAGAACCACGATGAAGAACCCAACATTGTCAACTTCAAGGTCGCCACCCCTGAAGACGACGTCGACGAGGAAGCCCTCCCCAACAACGACACCGATAGCGATGATGATGGTGATTCTCCAAGCTGGTCTGATGGCATCAAGAAGTACCTGGACTTACCCGCTCTCAAGACCGTATCATCCACCGACCCCGAGGCTCTACAGCTATCGACAAAGCCCGGTTTCTTCTGGTCCAACGGTGCACCTGGTTTACTGCTTCGACGTATCCGACATGATCTAGGGGGGCGAGTGGTCTTACAAGTATTCATACCAAAGGAGTTTCGAGAAGCTCTGGTGAAGGAGATGCACCTCGGGAGCAGTCACGGCAAGTCACCCAACGTTGCCTCACGCCTGTCGAGCTTCTGTTGGTTTCCTTCAATGAGACGCCTGGCTGGCCAGGTTGTCCGTCGCTGTGGTTCCTGCCAACTTGTCGATCCTGAAGGCCAACAACTACCGGGTGTTCCAACTTTTGCAATTCGTGGTTCTGCAACGGTTGCAAAAATGAGCCTGTGATTGCAACAGTGTTGCAGAGTAGTACAACCAAGTACCAGCAACGCAACCCGATGTCGGAGAACTCAACATTAGCAGTGTTGCACTCCTCACGTACGAAAATGCAACTCTATGTTGCATTAGCAAGAGGCGTATTCAAAATTTTGCAACATGCATGTACATATTGCGGTACGTGCGGAACTTCGGAACACGCGTGCCGCTTTTGCAACACGCATGTCACTTTTGCAACATTTATGCTATTTTTGCAACATGCATGCTACTTTTGCAACATGCATGCTACTTTTGCAACATGCATGCTACTTTTGAAACATGCGTAGCACTTTCGCGATACGCCTCATAGCGCCACAGAGTACCGAGCCAAGTGATCGAATGCTCCAAGTTCGACATGGTCTGATCAACGTGGGTACAGCGTGGAGGTTAAGCTTCATGTTTGTCTATCGAATGACCTCAGTTCGATCCCCGGGACAGGAAAGTATAAATAGGGTGGATATAATTCACAGAAATCTCGATTCGAAACTTAGAGGTAGGCTACCTCAGGTAGCCTATTATAGGCCGCCTGTATGACGATGTGGTGCAGTGTTACACTGCCAGTGTACGAGTGAGAATCGTGTGTCACCTCTAGTAGAGGTCCTCTACGATGAAATGGCTATTACTGTACGCCGTAAAATAAGCCTGATGTATTGCATGATATAAAGCCCGTGCTGAGGTTTAGGCTACACCGTTTAGCAGCTGAACATTATAAGAGTAGAAGCCATTGAAAGGATAATACCACTGAGTATTGCCCCATAATAACCTTTGCAACTCAACCGCAACCCCCTTAAATTCTGAAACTCCGCATAATCATTCTGCCGATAAATTCAAATAAAATTTATTTCAAATAAACTACCAATTATCGGATAACTATCATCGATTACACTGTGTTCGTCGATCGACCGGTGCCCATGATTGTATCAATTATCACTGCTGCGAACGCGGACTCATGAATCCTGGTCATCACTCCTCTGCATACGTAGTGTTTTGCCCACACCGGGGGGCAAATCAGGTTGATCTTCGGACCTCAGCGGCATCGTGTCAGTCTTATTCTTCTTCAGTGCTGGACCCCAGTACTGCGGACGCCCATTTTTCCTCAATGGTCCATCGGCTATTCTTCGGTTGCCAGTTGCAAGATATCCTGTTCTCGACGAGCCCTGAAGCAACAAGATAAAGAATTATTGACGCAGGTACAAACTCACGCTAGAGGATTCGCTCGGGAACATCTGTGGTGTTGCACGTTGCGATGTTGAACGGAGTGATGTTGAACGTTCTTCCTGTAACAGCCCTGCGTTGCATGGAGCTGCGTGGCGACCGAAGGATCGACGGCTCGGCGAGCAAACCTGAATTGATGTGAGATTACGAGGAATCCGGGATTGGCACAGTCATTCACATACAGAAGAGCTCGAGGAACCTTGCGGGTCGGCAGAGGCATCTTTGAGGTCGTCATTAGTGGACAGTACCTATCAATGACAAGTTGTCATTGACAATATCTCGAGTGTTACATTTGGCACATGCGAACGGTATAGCCTTGCCTTGGATCTTACATTGGATCGAGTAGCCGATGATTCAGCAGCAGCCTTGTTCACCATTCCAACATGGTGGCACTGCCCGCTTTGACAGAAGCTGATACATTGGCATACCCACTCGCCCAGGAGCCAGCGTACAGCGTATATGGAGAGCACCGCAGATTCCCATTGCTTCAGTAAGACGTGGTTTCGAGCCTCGAAGTTCTTAATGTCGGTCTTCATGAGCTGCTGTTGACTACGATGGGATGATGCTACGAGGTATAGCCGTTCTGACACCCTTAGAAGGGCGCCGGGTAGACGATTTGAAGCTCGAATGTCACTATCATCCAGTAACGGTAGTCTTATGGCATCATATTTGCCGAATGTTCCTCTCGTCAATAACGCATCAAGGATCGTCGATGTCTCCAGGAAATGGGAATATACCTGCAATAAAACTCAGTGAAAGATTATTTGAACTGGTGCTCACCTCGTGTCCAGTACCCATCCGACGGCCCAACTTCCTCTTCACCACGGCATTGAAAGCCTCGCTGATGTTATTATCCAACGCCATTGTCAACATGAACGGCTTGCCGTTATCGTCGTACCACACCGGTAGGAGGTAAGGTATGCCAAATCGCTCCTCCGCAGAGGTTTCAAGATACTTACGAAGCCTCGCGGAGAAAGTCTTGGTGTCCGCTAGGGCACTCTTCAAGACACCTTTGTAGATGATAGGGTCTCCAGCCCGCTCCAGCATACTCCCGACGAACTTCGCTTGAGTTCGATCTAGGGCAGATAATTTTTTTCTGCCTTGGAGATTGATTGGTGTCGATGCCATCTGCATCTATGTACGGCGATCCGATCGCCGAATGTTTCACGCAGAGCTTGTATGGCAGCGACATCCGAATCGACAACGGCACCTCCAACTTTAACTTCAGTATTACAAGCAACCCTCTGGAGTAGCGCTTGAAAACACTCGAAAGCGCTTTTCAGCGAAGCCTTGTTCTCGGAATCGAGAAGACAGAAGAGAACTGGGCATAGACTTGCCGAGAATGGTTCATCATCCTTGCCTGCAGCGTTCAGCTTGGACACTCCTATCGTGTAAGTGATTGCAGCATTCCCACGAATCGTAGACGCTTGTCCATCGGCATATAGAACCAATGCTGAGTTACTGCTTGCGGCCGCTCTGGCGTAGTAGTATAAGCTTTCGACCCCAGCCGTAGGACACACGCATATGCTGTAGTGCTCATCTCCGATCATGCTCCCAAGGTGAATCATCCCTGGCTGCAGACATTTCCCTCCCTGCAGCAATCGCATACAGGTATCCCAATCACTCTCGCTCCATGAATGCCGATCCGCTACTGTCTTCGAAAATTCCTCGACGGTCTCAAAGCCCTCTTGCTTCATTTGTCGGATTTCTGCCTGCTTCACGTGAGCCACATGGCGCTTCAAGCGCTTGCGGTACTCTCGGGCTTCTTCACTTTCACCAGTAGGGCAATCAACAGGAGAGGGTGCGACGAACTTGGCGTACAGATCTCCTGGTGTAGTACTGCGATTGGCCCGGACAGCAACTTTGATCTTCGATCTAACCTCAGCGGAAAGTTTAATAGTTGAGAATCGACTCAAAGAAGACCCCCGGACTGTCTCAGAGTGCGATTTATCATTACGAAAGATAAGTATTTCCGGCGCGTCTGATTCAGTCGGTCCACTCTCGAAAAGAGCCCTCATCCGCACTTTGCATTCATCATGATCCCTGCACTCCAAACTCTTCATAGTCACTTCTTCCCCACTCTTTCGAGTGTTCTCGACCCGTAAATTACTACAATCCCCCATCGACGCTGCAACTCGGTCAGCTAGGTCCTCCACATCATTAAGGGCTTTCACCTTGAGAACCTCTTTCTCCCGCAACTTCAGCGATCCGACGTATGTCCAGTTGCCTCGCCAACTTTTTGGATGTGAATAACTTGTGGAAGACCCTAAATGAAGGGAAGAAACAAAATGACGGTACTCTGATCCCACGTTCATCGAAAACATCATTTCAGAGATAGTGATTCCGAGAACCGTGAACTTCACGGCGTGAAGTCATACCTGCTACCAGTGCGTTATCCGATCTCGCTTCCTTGTAGGACCAGGAATAATGATCTTCGTTGGCATCCATCTCGTTACTGTAGTTCTTGTCGTACTTCACCCAGCTGTTAGTCCTTCGGCTCCAACGCCAGGTGCTATCATCTTCGCCGTGGGCCCAATCGGTCCATTCCTCCGAATCATTACCCGAGTCCTCGTAGTAGTCCCACCTTGCCGAGTACGAACCAGTGTCGGATGCCCATTTACTCGAGCCATCCGCATTGCTATTTGTCCAGCTGGAATACTCACGCGACTTATTCCATGAAGTATAGTTACCCGGGTCCTCGCAGCCGTTCCACCTCGACGAATACGAACCGCCACCGCATACCCCTTCATTCGAATCGTATGTATTGCCATTATTCCAGCCGGAGTACCCCCGCGACTTGTTCCATGTCCATTCCTGATTGGTGCCATGATCACGGCTGGCGCTCATGAGCTTAATCGACTCGACGGTAGAATTGAAGAAGAGGTAACTAAGGTCGGAAGCGACGCTCGAGCTTAGAGTTTGGGACACGTTGAACTTCAACGGTTGAAGCCTTAATCGTTTCACTATCTCACCGAAGGTTCACACAAGTTTCACGAATTTAGATCACTCAAAGTCGGGGTCCAAGCTATCCGTGAGGTGGTTCAAAATAAAACTTTAATGAAGTGTTATTTTGAACCACCTCACGGATAGCTCAATGAAGTGACTTCATTTTGTGAGAGATCGAGATCCAGGACAATCGCGAACATGAAGCCTTGAAAACTTCACCACGAGCGGACGGATAGCGCCGAAGCATGCCCTATCCATGAGGAAACTGTAGCAGCAGGTAGTGGAGTCCGAATACTAGTATTGTGGCGACGCAATATTCCAATTTGGAGTTTCCAAATGATGCCGGATATTACATGCAGGAGAAGGCTCTCGGGACTCTGAAGCCTGCAGCACATCGACTTCCTTGTGTTGAATGGTGCAAGGCTGAAGGCATGCTCATGTCATGAAACGGCAAGGCCGCCAGAGAAGAAAAACTGAGCAGTGCAGTTCAATTAAGAGCGTTTGTTCCGATTGCGCCGGCCGTGGATTAGGTGCCGAAACGATAGTTATGTCGTTCACCGCGGGCCCTGTGACGAGGGTTGAGCAGAAGTAGAGTGGGTTTACAGTTAGAGAGAATTGCAGCATTGTCGATAGGTAGGCTAAGCCTACTTGGCTTTTTTCAGGCCCGGACCGGGTTTTTCTTTTCGCGGGCAGCATGCGATGCACACTGTGCATTCCCAAGGGTTCAAGGAGCTCTCAATGCCCGAGATCGCGCAAAAGCTGCTTCGACGCATTCCTCGGCGAGGCCGCCGCGTGCTACTTCGGGTGTCCGCTGTATAGCAACTAGGGCTTCGATCCGAAGGGCGCAGCTCGCTCTCTCTGTTGAATTGTTCATTTCGTTCGACTGTTCGCTAAAAGCAGGGAAAATGACTGAAAAAATGATTATGCCGCGGATCGAACTTCAGCCAATCCGCAGAAGGCCACCAAAGTTAACCTACTAAACTGAATGTCCGACTCAATCATTGCTGCCATGCTCCGCGTCACCTGCTCCACAGTGCGCCAGTGATACAATACCATATGTTTATAGTACGAACGTACAGAGTTGAATTGGGATTATCCATGTAATTTACCCTTGCCAGGATGTTGCATCGCGACGCTGACCCCCGAAACAAGAGGGGCGGGTAGCAGAATAAGTCTGATTCAATCAGATAGCATCGAAAGTCTTGTGCGTACTACGCACTGCGTAGTGTTGAGTCAGGATTTGAACAAAGTTGTACGGTAGAAACTCTAGCGTAGAGCCTCTATCCTAAAGTCATGAACTGTTTGCCGCACTTTCCGAATGATACCCAGGAGGCTTTCATCAGCTGTCGACGGCAGTCTGTCGGGGGCGAGTTACCACAGAATGTAGGCGCTGATATTCGAGATTTCGTAGCCTCGAAGCTCCCAGAAGATTGAAAAGACTGGGCTCGACTGAAAGGGTAAAGACGCAGTAAGCAGAACTCAGGGGCTGCAAGTCACAACCAAAGTATTTTACCCAACAACTACCACCCCCAGGTTCCCGTAAGGTTGAGGCTAAAACATGGTTCGAAGTTGGGATAGATCTCATTGGACCCGTGAGAGCATCCGTTGGCTCCGACTCTGCTCCTGTTACGGCCAGTCTTCTTACAGTGACTTGTGCCTATTCAAGTTTTACAGCTATACACCCATTATCTGGGTCGTTTAAGGCAAAGGATATTTGTGACGGTCTCTCAGTGATATTCAACCGCTTTGGCTATCCAGTTCGACTCCGATGCGATCGAGCCAAGGCCCATCTTAGCAAGTATATGACAGAGTACTGCCGTCTTCATGGACTAAAAATGAAGTACTCAGCACCAAGAGCACCCTGGACTCTAGGCTGGGTCGAGACCCGCCACAGGGTGATCAACTCTACCCTAGCTCGGATGCTAGAAGGTTCAGGCCGGTCATGGAACGACCCTGTTATACTCGCTATGCTTGAGAACTGCATCAATTCCTACGGCATTGACTACGAAGGTGCGGAGAACGTCTGCCCCTACGAGCTCATGTTTGGTTATGCTCCATGTTCGGCTCTCCAAGCGCGACTCCGTGTAGAACGAGAAGACCCCGACTTCGACGACATCGAGACCGACGAGCCCACTGACCTGACGTCGACAGCTCGCGCCAAAGCTCTCCGTCTCGACAGACTTCACCAACGATTCGTTTCGATATGGCAAGACCGTCGCGAACGTGCCTACGAGTCTGTTCTCAACAAGAGCTCCAAACGCAGCAACGACCGAGCTGTCCAAGTTGGTGACAAGGTTCTGGCCCTGGGTCGTCGAGAACATAAGTGGAGTCGCCGCTTTCGTGGTCCTTTCAAGATTATTCGTATCATCGGTAAGCGTCTCGCAGTCTTACTGCATGAAGATACTAACGTCATCGAGGAACATCACATCAAGAACCTGAAGCTCTACCACGAGGACGAAGATGATTCTGGTGATGATGGACCCGTGGACGACGACAAAATTATTCAAGAATTGGTCGGTGATGATCTTGACGATAACGATGACAACAACATCACCCCCGATCACGGCGAAGAAGACTCGGACGATGACAACCGAGACTCCTCTCCTCAGCTCAACCCCAAGCCTAAACGTGCTGCCAAGGAACGTGCCTTGCAGAGAATCAGAATGATGGCAGACGACGATATCAACTCTCCTTGAGTGGGTTTTTTTTATCATCATTTTGGTAGTTGGTACGCTCGCTTTATGGGGGGCGAGGCTGAGCATTGTTATTGATTCCCCTTTTTCAGTCTAGTCGTATGTCACGTCACGTGACTCGCGTACCTGGGACAGGTGTCCCAGTAAAAGAGACAATCTGATGAGAAACGCTTTGCGCATGCGTGCTTTACGCTGCGGTTCATTGCCCAATCATTGAGATTATTGTTCTTTATGTCTTATCAAGTTATCCATCACCCCTATGCCTCCTCGTGTTGCTAAGAAGTCCGCCGGTGTTAACTCTGAATCTCAAGGGTCTAACAGTGCCAACCGCTCACGAGAAGTCCCCGACAGAGACTCTGTCAGAGAGCTCCTCTCTCGGCACGAATACCTATGCATACCATAGTAAAGGGATTCCGGAGAATCACTTACCTGAACAAACGTTTCATTACCACTGCGAACTCAAAGCTCATGAAAACCGTATAGCGAGCAAACTCCCGCAAGAAACTTTTTCAGAAATATAACGACTTTTGAATATCTGGTCAGCTACAGAAAAGAAGAATGGTCTTTAAAATGGATGAATGCCGCTTATCGAGCTACTGCTGCTCTTTGCCGAAAAATCTTTGGTGGAGGGGCAGCAACTCTCGACGCCAATCGAACCCGCAAAAGCCACAAAACTGGTTATCCTCATTGCCTTCGATGACTGGCTCCGGAGGTAGGAGAGAAAACTCCGGCAACTCTTCCGACGGCAGCTCCTCTGCCGGAAGGTCCCTAAAGAAAACAAGAATGTCGTTTCCATCTGTACCAACACGCTATAAGGTTTTCAACGGTCGCACGAAGCTGGGTTCGATTCTCTCGAAGGGGAAAATTTTCATGTAGCTGTATGCAAAAGAAACTCAGCGATTCAAAATCTATCCTTGTTTCTACTCGACCCATGAGCTGACCAGATACTCTCGGCTACACCGGGCTTACATGTCACCACTGACTCCTTCAACTCGGAAGGCTTTTTCTCTCGTCGAACCCTGCTGCTGTTGCTCATCATCCGCGCAGCTTGCGGCAACCGTTGCCGGTGTATCCAGTTGCATGGGCGTTCCCTCCTTTTCCTTTACTGGGGTTACCGGCACTATTTCCTCGTCATTCAGGGAGGCCTTTTCCGTTTCCCCTTCGCTTCGCTCCGCCCCATCATTTTCTTCTGCTGAATGCTCATCTTCCTGAGGAACCGCTTGCGGTCTCGGCCAGCCCAGCGCTTCAATGAGATCATCACAGCCCACCGGGTGCTCTGAGTCCAACCCGGCCGTGCCAGCTGGTTGCAAAGTTAGTACCTGAAAATGCGCAACTCCCAAGGACAGATTTCTCGGTCTCAAATGTGTGGATCTCACCTCCAGAGGGTAAACAGAGTTGAAATGCACATTCGACAGTTTGCTCATCAGCTGCCCCATAAACGCAGCCAAGTCGACACTCTGAGAGATCAAAACAGTGTTAAGGAACTGCAAGATGATGCAAGAGAAGCAAGATTCTGCATCTTACCGAGTCGAAATACAGACAGCTAGCAGCCGGTCTGTTGTCTCTCGATAGTGGATCGAAGAGCACTGGGAAGATCGGCAAGTCGGCATCAATGAAGGACATGTAGATTCCGAAGCAATCGTCCGTAGTGGGGACGTTAATGATACCCTAAGGGCAGGAACTCATCGATGCGGTTACCCAGGCGTCAGCGAGATATTTTTCCCGGAATAGTTAACGAGACATCGTTAACGAGAAAAGGATGGGAGATGTCGATAAGGAAGCAGCTACATATGCTACTACAGCAGCGCGAACCAAACCGTTATGCAAGATCGGAAAAAATCGATTTTTCGAGCGCTTCTCAGAGTATCACTACGCCTCGTTCACACGACGTAATGGTTCCCAGCCTGAGTATTTTACTGTTCAATAGCGCTTGGCCGACTGATCAGCTTCATCGCGAATGTAGAAGATGGTCAGTACGGGCAGGATTTTATGAAATTTTCAAAAACTATCGAAAATTTTCCATAACACGGCCAATCTTCAGCGAAAATTTTGGCAGCCATCGGCGGTTTTCACCATTGACTAACCCTGCGCTCAAGAGTGCGCGAGAAATAATACCACCACCGCAGCCAGATCTTTCTGATGCTACTCCCTATTACCCCACGAGACTTGCCATCGGCAACAGCATCCCTCTCGAGTGCAAGTATAAAATCTTCGAGTTCACTGACTACGGAGGCGTTCTTCCTTGACACTATTGAGACCGATGACGATAATACAGGTAACTGAAATGAAGGGATTCTTAGGAGGAATCTTTCTGTTTCATGTGCGTCAAAAATAAGATACCCTGGCGCTTCAGAACACTTCAGCACGGAATTCTGAGAGTGGAACACTCGGAATGACATTCTTCTGAGAAGAAGCTCTCGAAAATCATGAAGGTTAGACATCTGCGCGTACCTCATATCATAAACTCGTTAATACCGATAGCTACTAATAATCTCCATATAATATATCTTATAGTGGCAGGCCTATGAAATAACATATTGCAGATATCTTATATTATATTCATACATTCTCTATCACTTTCACGTCATTCTTCCCAATTCTACCATTTTCGCATGATCTCTTTTCTAATCCTATCATTTTTAATCGTTTCATTTTCACGCCATTTTTTCCAATCCTTCCACGACCTCTGCTTAGAACTCACATTCTCTATCAGATTCGCTGCCGTCGCCCGATCTTCCGAGGCTGCTCCAGGCAGCTGTGCTGTATCAAGATACTCTTGCTGAACATCATTAAAGCCGCTCTGCATGGCATCAGATGGCGTCTCGCCTGACAGGAACACCCATACTCTCTCGCCCATCCCTGCTGTTGCCTCCGCCCTTACCATGGAGCATCCTCGCTGTAACTTCGACAGCCGTGAGACGTACAACGGCCGCGTTGACACCGGTGAGCGACAAACCTGAGGATGAAGAGTGACAGTACGGATTCAAAGACTCCGCGTGATTTGGCACACCCATAGTGTGTCATCATTGATGTTCATCGATGGTGGAAAACTCTTCACCCAAACAGGACAACGTTCAGCTGAGTTTGGGATCTAATACCGAGGCATTTCTTCGTTTTCGAATAATTCACGTGGACGAAGTCATCTCCGATATCCCCGAGTCAGGGCACCTCATTTGGAGATCCGGTCATAAGGACTATTACGCTTGTACCAATTCGCAGTTTCATAGAAATTTTCCACTGATGAACATGCGGCCGAACTCCTAAAGCGCTCCTGGAGTTGATAGGTTGTACCATTCGTCCAGTTCCGACTGTTGATTCCCTCGCGTCAACTCAAGAGATTCAGCGACACACTACCTACACAGCTTGTTCGCGTTAGGTCGACCGGCTACAGGGGGAGTGAGTTACCTCCAGAGAGTATCTCATGGAGATGACCCAAACTCCGTGAGTATCTCATCTCATGAAATCTCATAATCTGAAGTTCGACTGGGGGCAAAGTTTGCCCCTTTCGAACTTCGAGAATGCATCTGGCCCTTCGAAATTCGAAGGGCCAGGTGCATTCTCCAGTGGAGAATCTCCACCTGCTAGGGAGTGGGTCTACCAGACGAATACAGGACAGCACAAAACTTGTGCCACAAGTCCGGGATCACTTCCACGATAACGCAGGAATCAGCAGCGTTAAGTACAACAACACTGTTGTTACAACAGAATGACCCTTGCCGCATTGGTCTACTCCTACAACTAACGAAGATCTATCGTCTTCAAGTCGCTAGGGCTAGGCGCCGTGCCTAACCTCTAGGCGACGTCTCGGATACACTTGTCACCCTGGGGCCAAGTACCTTCCGACGTCGGAACAGTCACTTTTGGGAGCTGGAATGATTGCAAGAAATGAATCAAACTTGAGCCAAGATTGCTACACTAGTTGTTCTTCGATAGCAGCCCGAGGCTCCGTGCTATCTGTATGTAGCAGGATAAGTATCGCTCTACGTTCATGAGGATCCGCTGGGCCATACGACGATACGCTCTCGCAGCGGACACGCCACCGCTGGTTACTTGTGTGACACAAGTAACACAAGTTGTGTCTGCAATGATAATGAAGGAATCGACAAATTTGATGCAACAACAAACCGTTCCTTGCCGCACATGCTGATGGCCAGTGTCCCTGACCACTGAGTGGTCACCACTCGGCACACAAGCTATCTGTCCCCATATCTTAGCCTAGCTATTCCCAGTGAATGACGATGTACTCTTGATACTAGTCTCTTCGGAAGTCTTTAGTATTTGGGTTCACTAGACTGCTAACACTTGCCTACTTCCACAACTAGCGAAAATCCATCGTTTTCAGGACGTTCGGGTTTGGTATGTCTTGGCGTGATCAACAATTCAGTTAACAGGCTTCAGCGCAGTTGTTCGTCATCGAAGCAACTTCCTTCAACCAAGAAAAGCTTCACTCTCGACTGAAGGTCTGAAGATCTTCACTGAAGATCTCGTCACGAGATCAACGGTATGAATATTCCTTCAAGATGATATGCAGTATAGCGAAGCTCTTTTTTACTCGCAACGCAACGACTGTGATGGCGACAGCGTAACATGTACAATCTTCTGACCGATACAGCGACACAAGCCGGGCTATTCGACACTATGGACTATCCGCACGAGGCGGCTTCTTCAACAGTATCTTCGGCCGTGTCGCCAAGAAGATGACTTTCGATCCCCATTCGACTGCTATCACTTGCGACTGCCCAGGGACGTCTTCTGCACTGGATTCCGAATCGAGCTTAACGATCGCCATGAGATCCGATAGACCAGTAGAAACGTCGCAATTCTCGCGCACAAAACTTTTAAGATCCTGCCATTTCTCCCAGAATAGTGAAGTGCGCTCTCTCTGGGCGCAGGTCCGGATGTCGATGTACTCCTCAGTCATCAATCTATTGCCACGATAGGCACCGAGTCTCTTCGGAAAGAAGTTCTGAGTCTGCCACCTGTCCTCGCTCATGGTGAAGTCGGACGTATATTTTTTGTTATCACAGCAAAGGGTGATACGTATTAACCGCATCCAGCTGACTATGTCGATTGTTAAGTTCGCACCTTTTTTACTAAATCTATAAGCGCCGTCGAATGCCGAAGGGTCAGGAGCCATCACTGTGGCAGCAATGAAGACCCACAGGTGATTGACAGCCATAATGCATGAGCTACGAAAACCTAAGGACCGTCGAGAGCACAAGATGAAATCTGCCCCATTGGAAAGTCGAAACCTTGGTATTGGTGATAACCACAACGGCATGAAGAAGCAGTTATCTACATCCGAGATGGTGAAGAAGCTCGTTACGTCGAAGCTGAGATGCTGTGCCGTCGTGCAGCTAGACTCTGGCAGGCTACATATCGCGACATTATTCACTGCTGAGCTCAAGTTCTATTGCAATCTTCACATCGCTGATCCTATCTTACTCCACTGAAGCTGAGCTTAGTCGTTGATGAGTCATCAATGATGACGTGATAACAAATTGGTTGTAAACAATAGAAGTTGAAAATGGGATTCCAGATGGCGAAGTCCAGGTGTTGCGTCCTTAGTCAACCAACCTCTTGACAATACGCGGGAACCGCACTCTGCCCACGGGCCCTTGTTGTCAGCATCACCTGTACCTCTCTTCGCTCGCCGATCAGCTGCGCTTAGCTCAAGAAAACCCTAGGGGCACTGTCACCTCGTGGATGAGATAGACTTCTCTGGACTTTTCCACCCTTGACAATTCCAAGGTTCCTCCGAAGTTTCCGACATCTGCCGTGAAGTCCGGTTACGCTATCCACAGGGGCGATCACAGTATATGCGTTGCCCAGATATAAAACTTAACTGTTCTCATGGATCTTGGCATAAGCTCCTTTTCCTCGTCCGACCCAGGACAAGCCTGTTCCTATGACCCGAAGACCTTCTACTAGTCGAATACAGGCAGATTTTGAAGCTAATGGAGGGCCTTCTGGTGGCAACCCGAACTCTCGAATTCAGAGCAGCTACCTCGAAAACTGTCGTGATGTTCTTCTGACCTCACCTTCGTCTTTGATTCGTAAAAGTGGCGGTAATACCCTTCCATGGTAGTATCAAGGAACAAACTACCTCCCCTCCGGGAGGGGCCCGAAAAGTCAAACACAACCGATAATAATAACAACTACAACAACAGCGGTTTCATCATGGCGTACCGTACAACATTTTTTCACATAAACAACAGTTTTGGTTTTTGTCTCTCACACACACGAAGAGGGGTTGAAAAGAATAAGTCCGCGCTCTTCCACGAATTTCTTGCATGCCCTCGCCTTCAATGCTTGGGCGAGGCGACCGATCTGACGAGCTCGACCCATTTGTCGTTGACCCTGACGGTCCAAGCCTTGGAGTCATCGGACCAGTAGTAGTCCTTGAAGCTGGTTTTCGTCAGCTTTTCGCCTTCGCCGAGGAACTTTTTGCTATAATCACTCAAAAAGGCGATCCACATCTTCTTAAATCTCGAAGGTGCCCTGACTGAGGGTCTTGACTCGTCTGTTGAGTCTTGATTTACGACGTCCTTAGCCACCGCGTTCTCGAGGCGATAATTCGTGTTTTCGTTCTTCAGCGGTACGAGGGAGGTGAAAGCAACAGCAGCGCCATCGATAGCGATTTTCCATTCCTCAAGCGTGCCCTCGAAAGTGACGCGTTCGTTGCCTTCTAAGTGAAACTTGCCGATGGGCAATGGGGCTTCACCTGAGACAACTCATTCGGTTGACTTGTGATTTTCAAACTATATTCTCACCTATAGCACTCTGTGCAGTGTAACGTACTATCTCTAAGTTCCTACCAGGGTTCAGGCAGTGACTGAGCCCGCAGCTATACCCCTATACTGGCCATCACCCGCCCGGTCGAAGGGGTGTTGCGCGAGAAGAAAAAGGAGAAACTATATTCAACAATTTCGCAACTCACCCTATTGATTTGGGATGTTACTATTATGTCCCAAAATTTCACCTTTTTTTCGCTCAAAAAACATACAAAATGATGTCACCACAAGATAGAGCGAGCGCAGTCACAATTACGGTAGTAGAGTTCTCATACTTTTGGATGAGAACGAACAATCGAGAAAAATCAAGATGAGCCAACAAAGCTACGCTAAGCTCGGCTGAAATCTCGTTTTCCGGCACAAAGATGGATAGCCATCTTTCACTCAACCAACTCTGTTGCATCACAACCCGGGTGCGACACCCGTACGAGGTCCTATCAGCAGTATCAGGCTCGCACGCGGACGAACGCCGCGCGCTGGAGCCCAGCTCGGCCGTCTGCTAGATTCTCAAACGTCACAGAAAACTACGAACCCACGAAGGTCTCACCTCTCATCAAGACGATCGGCTTCCCGAGGAAGTTCATCCGCATTTTCTTCTCTGACTCGGCGAAGCCTCTTACCAATTCCTCCACTCCAGAAGAACGGGCCGAACTGCCGCCCGCATGTGCCTTCGAAACGGGCAATCAGATCAGCTTCACTCTGCTCGACGTCGACCGGCGCGAACTCGGTTTCGGCGCTTTTCCACTTGTCCGGTCTCAAAGACGCACGACGGGCACCTTTCCTGCGATATATCCCGAAATCTTCGGACGCTTCTTCGCCGTCACTGTCGCTGGACGAATCGGAATCTTCGTCACCAAAGGTCTCGACGCCGCGCAAGTTCATATAACCATTGCGCGAACCACAGGAGTACTTCAACTTCAGGCTGAGGTCCTCAGGGTCATAGTCGGCAACCAGTTTAACCTCGCCGTTATCGCCAGCCAGGCCGGTGTACTTGTGCTCCACGGCGTTGACCAAAGCGAGGAGAGCGGCAACAGGGAAGGGCGAAGGAATGCCTTTCATGTGGGGTAATCTGTATGCTAAGACAAGGAGCAATGAGAAGTGACAAAGACCGTCGTCGAGGGTGTTAGCGGCTGATATCACAACTTGTGATCTTAGCCGCTCAGCCGCTGATTCTCCGACTTCTGTGATTCACAAGTACTTAGCCAGAGAATCGCGAATCATACTCCCGGTTCAATAAAGTAACTCTGAACTGAGAATCGATTCTGGAATCAATTTTTACGCGAAAAATCCGGTTCCAGAATCGATTCTGAGTTCAAATATTGTTTTATTGAACGTCCCCTAATGATTCTCTTTGTCAATTTAGCCTGGAAGTCTCAGGACGCAACAAATGAAATGTGAAAAGCGCTCGCCCCGAATCTTGCGCTGCGGTTTTTCCCAAATGCGTTCAATGGAATTTGAATTCCCAAAATCCAAGGAAGCACTTCCGGGGATCTTGTTGCTCACGGTAATAGTTAGGGTTTCTGGTTGCCCTGGGTAACAGCTCCGGGATCGGGTTGCCCTGTCGGGTTTCGGGTACACCGTTCTTGCCTTCACCCACAATTCGCTTTTTCTCGTTCCAAGTATTCCGAAGAGGGTAATAGGGTTCACTTTGCCGGTTTGGATTCACGAGGTACCGTGCCATGGACTGGTCAAACTGCGTTCGTCTGTGTAACGGAAAGTAATCATCCTGAGTGAAAGGCTAGGGCCACTCGGCGCATGGGGTCCGAAATGATGGCGGACATCTTCATCGTCGCGTCTAGACGTTAATATAAGTCGTAAACAGAAGCGAGGGATGAGACTCCGTTACCGTTTGTTGTCGTGTCGCACAGGCGCACTTCACTGTTTGTGAGATTGTCTTCTGCTAGGCTTAAGTGAGTTACCATTGATCTGTTCATACGTTATTGAGATTGACCTCTCCAATATTGGCTTGTTCTTCCTGGGTGACGCCGTTGCATGCAATGTGTTACTTGAAGGCCAAGTGTTAGTGATTATGTAAAAATTGTATTCTCGAAAAATGAAATCGGAAGGCCAAGTGTTAGTGATTATGTAAAAATTGTATTCTCGAAAAATGAAATCGGAAGTGGCTAATTTCGGTATAATTCCGTATTGAATTACTAATGATGAGAATGGAGTTCTCGTTGTTGTTTCACGGCGAGTTATCACTAATTTGCCTGTAAATTTTGGCGTTGCTGATTTTTCTCACTCAGGGGTACGCGCATGGTCATCGACGAACCGGATACTCCCTTCATAAAGGAAACGGCTCGGCATGGCGACAGCGACGAGGAAGATACTCGCGCGCAGCCGAAAGATTTCGGAAATGAACTGGCAGAAAAGCTGGAGAAATTGACTGTCACGAAGGAGGGCACGGTAATAGCGGAGACGAGGGAAGCTCGGTTTTGCTTCATGAGATTCAGCAAGACGAAATTTTTTGATTTCTGGGGGAAAAATTTCAGGAATTTTGCACGGGACGGTTCACTCTTCGCGGGGCACTGTGTCAACGAATTGAAGCTTTGAGAAAATTAGAGATCGAAAATTGAAAGTTTGAGAAGATATTTTCACCCTAGTTGCGACCCAGATCGGAAAACGAAACTACTAGGCTCGAAAGGCAGCACAACTCGAGGAGCCGCACGAAAGGTTGAAAATTATCACTCCCACGAGACTTCGATGCTACGATGGTGCTGCTGTGCTTGCAACTGTGGGGCTGAGCGGCCTAGCAGGTTGACCGAGAAGAAGTTGATTCTGAACTCGCGCAAGAGAGGTCACGGCAGGCTTTCAAGGATAAGCGAAAGAATCATTACAATGAGTTCCAGGTGAGATTTTCCGTATCTTACGGGCTTCGACATAAGATACCTTCGACCGACTGATTGATAATATTCATCATCCGCACATACCGCACCTTCCCTTTCTCTCGGGCGATGGGGGATCCCTGTTCGGCTTCAGGCGGTAAAGGCACTCGGGAAAGACTTGACTCGAGAGGACGAGGATGAGTAGTTGAAGGAGTGGTATGGCAAGTTATCTTTACATGAATTGTCTGATTGCAATTGTTGTTCGACAACTCCGTTTTTTGTGTTAATAGTATAGAGTTCTCGAATGATTGAACCAAACGGTTTTCACGAATTGAGAAGTCAAAGTCGTTCGAGAGGATATTCACGATTTACGTGGTGACGCTGATTCTCTCATTTAGGGGAAACCCGTACCATGACTTACCATAATCGACCTAAGATTCTCAGTGTTTCACAGCTCCTTCGATGCTTGCATCACTCCCAGCCGTCGCGACGCTCAATGAGAATCTCCAAGCGAATGCAGATTCCCGAGAAAGCGTTGCTGAGTTGATGGCGTCTCAGCTAACACCATCGCAAAAAGAATCTTTTCCTCGAAGACCTTCTCTCGGCCATTCTGCAAGAAGACGGGAAATTGGTGAATGATCTCAGCGCGACCATTGCCGTGTTGATTCTCGAGGATTTGCGCACAGCGAAGATTTTGGATTCGTCCGAAGATATCCGGACCGCATGCGGAAAACTACAGCTTTTGAGCGCTCGAGAACCGGAGAGGGAAGCGCCGTTGAGTCGACTGTTCGCGAGACTGGCCGGAGCTTTGGGGGCTTCGTCGATCGCTGAGCTGCTGCTACCCGAGGCGGCGACGGATGTGAGAGATGTGCAGTTCGCTAGCGCTGCGATGGGAGAGGTAGTAGGGATTGTGTCTTTCGTATTTTGGCGTAGATCGTTGGCGTGTAGCACCTCTAGAACGGAACACCACGATTGATGGGTCGTAAGAATGCTTGCAAGAACTGTATCACTCGCTACAGCGTTGCGGTCTAGCTATGTATTCACAGTAAAGAGGACGAACAACGCATTCATCAGTACTCAAAGGCTACTCGCTAGAGCTAGGCAACCGTACTGGGGTCGAGGAAAGTACGGAGTACGTTTCAAACTGTCAACCTAGTACGGGTACGGAGAACCAGTACGTATTAAATATATTAAACAACGCATACGTGTATTAAATTACGCCGTACTTCAAGTACGGCGTACTAGTACGGTACTAGGGAACCGCTGCGACCGGTAGTACGGGTACGGAGCCGTACTCGTACTAGACCGTACCCGTACTGTCGCCCACCTCTACTACTCGCTGTGGTGACAACACTACCACTTATATCGTTTTATATAACATCTTTTCGCTGAAAATTTTGATCACATTGACCCCTCGTAAGATGAAGTAATTCTGAACGTCAGAATCGATTCTGGAATTGATTTTTTCGCGGAAAGTCGTGCGGTTCCAGAATAGATTCTGGGTGTTAGAATTGGTTTCTTCAACAACCCCTGACAAGACTTCGTGATGTATATTGAATTTTTACCCGCTATATGAGAAAACAGGTTTCACGTTCGACAAGTAGGAAGCGCATGAAATGCATGGGGAAAATGCGCAAATCGCGACGTGAAATTGGGAGAAAATTTACCAAAAATTTTCCCCGAAAAATTTTAATACCTTACATATTCGCTTTTCACATTAAAAAAAGGCGTAATAATTTCCCGCTAGTTTTCAAACCGCGGGTGAAATTCTACTGCACAGCGATTCATCAACCTTATTTCGGTCAGATTTTTCTCACGAGATTTTCCCGCAAAGGACGAAGTGGCCGCCGATCTCCGTCGTCGCATCCTCGCCAACCTGCCTGATATGTCGCCTGAGGTTCGCGAAGTTATCTACTGCAGAATTCTTCCGTTAGTAGAAACTCCGGAATTCGTTGGAGAGCTGTTGGGGTTTACGAAGGGAAGCCACGAAGAACGCATGGTCATTTATTGTCAAATGGTCGGCGAAATCGATCGCGTGATCGATTGGGATGATGTGCGTGCCTGCATATCGAAAAGCACTGGAGTGATTCACCGGAAAGCGTGCTCGATGGTTGCTTGAACGGATCGGCGGTCCGGAAGTTCTCAACGCGACTTGGCAGTGGTACTGGGCGTTGGTGGAATCTCTCGATGAGTTCGCTTGCCACATGTAAGTCGCAGACGGCACGCTAGCTATGGTTGATCGCCCCAGCAGGTTCAAGGAGCTGTTCACACCGAAGCTGCTGATAGTTGCATCGGAAGCATCCAAGGTCGAAGCTGGCGCAATACAGGGATGGAAGATGTCATCGTTGTGGGTGGAAGCGCTATTGGAAGCTTGCTTGAATAGACATGATAATGAAGCTATACCGAAGTAAGTCCCTAGGAGAGTACGTTATCGGCTATGGTATTCTGCCGATGATTGAACTCAGCACTGAACCGACGCCATTGAGACTAACTCAGAGCCAATCAGATCGTTTGATATTCGTTAAATTTTGAAGTATTACTGAAGCTTAGAGCTTGAATATATGTACTAAGATATTCGGCCAGGTCGGCACGTACGCCCTCCCCAAGCGAAGTGAGAGGGTCGCACAAAAAACTCAACAACAGCTCGTTGACAGCCCTATCATAGTCTTCCCGCAACTCACCGTGAGCTCGCAAGTTGCCAACATGCTTTTGTGGCTGCTCGTGGAACTGAGCGCCACAGCTTTTTGGAGCATGATATTATGAGAAGGGATATTATTGGAGCCCAGACTTGATCCAGTTCCCAAGGATGATGGACATCGTCGCGTATGAGAAATTTTTCGCAGGTTGAAAAGCGCGATGTCTTCCAAACAGAGTCCGGGTGAATTTCGGAATAGGTTTTCTGAGCGCCCCGTTGGCCGATTACACCACCTAACAACGACTCAACGCAGACCGGGCGCCACGCTGGCTCCGCTTCGATGCGATGCATCATTGACCATCAACCTTGCCTGGTCAGGCACGTTCTCACCGAGCTCGGTGCCCATCCTGAGTTGGCCACGGCTGTGATGTCGGCGGTTGACCCCCAATTCTTCTGTTCGAAGATTGTCCGGGCGTTCGATGAGAATCTTGCCGTCTTTTGTAACGGTATGCGGTGGTATGCTAGACCGGAGAAGGCTGTTGGGGGAGGGGAAAGTAAGGCGGTGGGTTTGCTGATAATTTCGTGGCGCGCGACTTTTCCAGAATAGAGTCAGTCGACATCTATTGGGATCGTTCTCTTTTGCGGACTCCTGCGCAGGTTAGTTGAGAGTATCTTTCGGTTTCTGTTACGGAGTTCAACTCGTGAAGTGCTGTCTTCGACCTAAGATACGGAACGGTCGGCCGGTACCATCGAGGATTCGCGAGCCTGCCAGGATTTGGTGAACTCCTATGTTCAATCTGGCGGCAAGATTAGCCTGCTACTGAAGGAGGTGTTGGAAGGTATCTTTGCGCACAGCGAAGATTTCTCAAGATTCTCCCCTCCTCTCAGGTTTAGTCAACTACACCTCTACTAGAGTCTTCCTCGATGCCATCGGGAATGCCGAGAAAAAGACTGCGGAGCCGCTGGGCGAGGAGACCCTCAGCGTGTGCCTTCGCTTCGCCACAACCCGAGTGAAGTACTTCAAGACCGCGCTTCGACCTAAGATACTCCGCCTCTTCACAGCTGCTATTGAAGCGTAGGATGGGAAAGCTGTCACCCATTGCCTGTGGGCGAGCCGAGAACCTGACAGACTTTCGGTGCCCAACAAACTCGTCTTAACCAGTCCCTCTTGAATCAAGATACATCGAGCTGGGTAACGGCGTTGGACTTGAAACACACCCACGCACAGCATCGGAAAATTAGGAAGACTCCGGAGTCGATTCAGTTTATTATCGAAACTTACCTGCGGGACTTATCCGCCCTTTGAATGTCGCAGCGCGGAGTATCCAAAATCTTCGCAGTGCGCGAGAAGGGAACCCGCCTAAAACTCGAAGGATCGCCTGCCAAGGGCCCTCGCGGATCTCTAAAGCATTCTTGCGGCGGCGCAGTTGAGGCCGAGCATTTGTGGCAGGAGTTTGATGAGTATCTTTTCTTCACTCGTGCTCAGGTCATTCGAGCTCCCTTCGGAAGATATTCTCGCCAAAGATTCTTTCCAGCTGAACCTTGTGCGCTTCTACGCTGTCTTTGTGTTCCTTCGAAGCCTTGGTGCCGCAGAAGCTCATTCATGCCGATTTACACGCTCGGTGGATGCCGAAGGTGAGAATTTCGTGGCGCGCGAAAATTCGCTAACAGTTAACAGCTCAGGTTCTTTCTGACACCTCTAGCGATGACTTCACGGTCGAGCTAGTCTCCTGGGTTAGTGTGGACCCTCCCGAAGGAGTCCGCTGAGATCGAGGAGACTGTCTCAGCGTTGGAGGAGAATCTTAGGTCGACCTCTGCGCGGGCGTATCTTCCTGAGGGCGTATCTTTACGGTGGCTAGCACTGACTTTGTTCCTTGATGAATATCATAATATAAAAGTTGGTAAAGATGCGGTCATGCGTGCACTCCCCGAGTTAACCTCGGAAGAATCTTTCCCACGCGTGGGGTGGCTGGTAGCGGCTCTGATGGAAAGATACCAAATTGAGAGCGCTGATGTCGATGCCATAATCTCGAAACTGGAGTGCTCGGAGACGCCGTTACTGGAGAAAGTCCATCTGGTGCAAGTCCTAGCGGCAATTTCGACCTTCCTGCAACTGCCACGGGCGTTGGCGAAGATACTTTTTCGTCTGAGGCCGCGGTCGACCTCGGATCGCTCCCACACGTACGCGTTGGGGATCTGCGAGACATTTTCGTGGCGCGCGAAAAATCTTTTCCACCCTTGGAGAGTCTGTGATGACGCCATTGACGTCTTCTACCGCTGCAAGTGGATTGTTATCCGCAGTATCGTCGACGGGGGAATTTCGTGGCGCAGTGACGCTGTGATCGACCTGCAGGAGGCCCAGATTCTCATCGACGAGCTGGAGATAGCTGACCCGGCGGTTCTGGTGGATCTATGCTCGGTCATTCGCTCGGTCGCCGTACCAGCGATTGCTGCGGTTAATGATGAAAGCTTGGCCGTTTCGACCGTTTCGGAGTTGACAAGATACGCCGGGTGGTTTTATATACGGTACGGGAAGTCAATATGTTACAGCGCGCGCGATGGAGGGCCTGTTGGGTCTGGTCATGGACGCCCGGTTGATGAAAATCGGCGGAGCGGAGGCCAGGGATGTCGTGAAGCGGCTGATGAAACGGTTGATCGATATTGGAAATGGCGGTCAGAAAAGGTGTCTTGAGAAGCGGGTTTGACCGTACCACTCGTGGCGATGCTGAAGAGCGTTGAAGGTGAGAAACGGGCGCTCGAAAATAGCTAGTTTCCGGTCCTCCGGTGAACGTGATTTCCTTCAGCCCGACAACCGCTGATACTGCGATCGACTCGGCGACCGATATTTTCTATGAATCAGCCGAACCCTCGAACTGAAGGGTTGCCCGAAATTGGGCCGCGGATTAGCCTAGAACTAATCTGAAATCGTTACGTAGCGGCGTATGATGATCGCGGATACGATAAATACTCGTACCGATTGAGTGGCGCAAGAAATGTCAATCAGTAGGCCCTGGTGAGTAGGGTGTTTTATTGAAGGGCCACTCTGAGATCTCGGGCTCCGTCAATAACGTGTGACGTATCTTTCCGTATCTTAGGTCAAGCTGGCGGAGAATCTTTTAGGTTGGAGTTTGTCGATATGCTGGTAGCGCTCTGCCTATGCTCTGATTTAACGAGCAGAGTAAACGCGCTTACTTTCGTCAGCGCCGTTGGTGGGAAGGTGGCTGAAGAAGTAGAGAAAATACCTCTCCCGGGATTCGATCTCGGGACCTTTCGATTACTCCGCAGGTACTCCTCGCAACCCTGAGGCATCTAGAGGAGACGCGTATTTCGATATTCACGACCGAATCAGGCGCCAAGGGACCGGCCACTCCCATGCCCTTCAGTGGGCCCCATCGAGCACAACTCAGAGGCTGGCAAGTAGGCCGCCCAAATCGATCACCAGGGCGTGCGCTTTTTGCATTCATCCTTAGGTCGTTATGTGCCTCGTGGAGCATTTGACGGAAGGAGTTTACAAATCTTCGGTTGCCGGGCTTCTGTACAAACACCTCATGTGGCCGCATTTGCCGGATATTAGAGACTATCAGGTGAGCTGTCTGATATGTGCCTGTGGTCCCAAGTTCTATCCTCGCACGGGTTATTTTTCGGGCACAAAACCAAATCTGGAAGTATCGTCCTTGGACGAGAAGATCGAAAGATGAACGAGCGATCTAAGAGCATTTCACGATGAAACGCCCGCATATGAAAAGGTTGTAGTCGAAACGAGCAAATACGAAAAAAAGGTGGACGAGACGAGCAAATTATTGTCGAACGAAACGGTTTGGGAAAAACGAAACGGTTGGGTCAAACTGTTCGGCATCGGTAGAATCTTCGGGAAAAAATGAAAATTACGAAAATTACGTCAGCGGGGCAATTACGTACCAGATTCGTACGTGGACCTATACCTATAATTGGAAGATTATCTTCGACGAAGATGCTCTTCTAATTCCCGCGATTTTTCTTGCTTCGGGAAATGTAGCGCTAACTGAGCATCGTTCACATTCGTTACGACTGGGGTCGTTCGATTCCCGATGTTCGATTTCGAGTGGACCGCTCCGGCAGTCGGAAATTCTCCAATGGTTTGGTAAATATCCGTCCTCTCGGCATTATTATATCCCTCGAAAAAACTTTTGAGTCGGATTTCGGTCGCGAACTTAACGTCTAGTGAGCTCCAAAGCGGAAACTTTCCCTCAGGAGACCGTTGCATGCTACCTCGCCAACCAGTTCACAGCGGAGACGCTGGACCGCTACCTCCTGCCTGCCTTGAAGGACTACGACGCTACCCCTCAGTGCATCGCCAGCGTCCTTCTCGTGGCTACATACGTGTAGGTTATCCTCATTAGAACTGAGTCTCTCGGACGTCTGCTGTGGCATAAACAATCAACCGGAAAAATTTTTTCGTTGGTATTTCGTAGAATGGTGGGTCTCTCAGCAGCGGATGATTTTGTCGTTTTTTTTCTTTTTCCTCTTGTCATCGCGTGCATTCGTTTCGCGTTACGTAGTTAAAGCGTTTCGTTACCGCCGAAATTTGGATTTTTTGAATTGTTGAAGTAACTCCGCACCCAGAGAAGTCCTCAACGTCTATCGGGCGTTCGTCCACTAGTCTGTTATCAGCGAATCTCGCTGTTTTCGCCACCCGGGATCGGTTATTCATCGAAACATTCTTTTGCCGTTCACGCGGGAATCTTTTATTGTTCATGAAAAAATCTTTTCCTGTGCGTGCAGAATCTTGTATTGTTCAAGCTGCCATTAACGATAGTATCTTTTAAGATACTCTATCGATCGTACCTACTCTATCGTATTCGACCACATCCTACCGTACCTCTCCTGCAACACGGCTTACATCCGCGGTATCGCTCAATACGCCGTCCACAACTTCGGACTGCCGACGGACGGTTCGGATTACTCCGACGTTAAAGGTGAGAGAAAAATGACACATGCCGGGATCGAACCTGCGACCTTCCGGTGCGCCGCAGGTATCTTTAATTTCATGGCGAGCAACCGTGAGTGCATCAAGCTCCGTAAGAGGCAAGTGCCTGTGTACGACAAGTGGGACATCAATCGCCTTGTCGGCCTGTCGGGCATTCAAGCCCAGATCTGCAAGACCAGCGTTGATGAGATGCTCCCGAATCGCGTGCTCATGCAGGTAGCCAAGTTTTACCGTGTCAGGAAAACAGCGATGCTATCGTCACGCGATTCCTTTCAGGATTTTTCCAAACTTTCCTGGTCATTCGAGTATTCATTTTCGGATGATCTCCCGCGTTTCGTTTACTCTTCTCAGTCTTTCATCCACTATTACGATCAAATCTCGCGCGTCTTTTGTATCGACGCTTGATGGTCACCGCTCGACCAGGGCTCTCCACGCTTGTAGATAGCACATCCCTTATTTTTATCACGGAAATTCTCTGCGACAGTCACCACTCGTACCACAGCTAGGTTCGTATTTTAGGGCTCCTCATCGCCATCTTCGCAAACTTTACGGGAAAATTTAACGAATTAAATTTTTCCGAGATTCTCGCAAGTCGATAACAGTTGGTTGTAGGATATCCGAGAAGCTGTGGCAACAGCGATGGCGGAGGAGTGGCATTACACGAGAGATCTTGAGGTCGCCCACATGTTTGACGAGGGCATAGATCCTCTCAAGATGCCTCGACCAAGTGATAGCAAGGACGCCAAGGTGAGCTGGCGGTTAAATTCTCCCCTTCAATGTGCGCGCAGCGTCTTGTTAACTCTACTGTTTTTTTGAAAAATTTTCGGAAAAATTTTTCGTGAATTCTCACCCCTTTCGAATTTGCATGGTTTTAGGTTGAGAGTGGTGATGATCAAGCTGCGGGTCACC
The DNA here is from genome assembly GCA_013115135.1 of Perkinsus olseni. Taxonomy (NCBI): domain Eukaryota; phylum Perkinsozoa; order Perkinsida; family Perkinsidae; genus Perkinsus; species Perkinsus olseni. The sequence goes on along the minus strand of JABANP010000138.1, from coordinate 69,974 downwards.
AGAGGAAATACGTCCCCTTGATGGCGGCCGAGCTTTTCCCGAAGTTCAACCAGAAAGCAGCCACGCCAAGGTAAGGAGAAGTCCGTTGTGTCTGACAATTCCGAAACTGTCTTGGTTGGTTTTTACACAATTTTTTGCACAAAATTCATCTGAAAAATTCTTTCATACTGAGTGTATCAGATTTTCGAGCAAACATGAGGATGCTTTATGTAACACCTTTGAGGATACCCGTGGCGCACAGCAGAGAATTCCAACTTTACAACTTTCAGCTCGTCGGAAGGTGCGGCTTTCACTTGATAGCGGGCGAGTTACCGGGTTTTGCAACGGGCCGACGACGCGTTCGAGCTAGAAACTGAGAAAATATTATTTAAGAAAATTCTGAAAAGCTTTTCTGCTTTTCACGTTTCGTTACTTAAACGGGGCTCTGTTATCGTGCGGATTCTCTGCCTGCATACTCAGGTCTGATCTCATCATCGTCGCCACCTTCGTCGACAAGGCACCCAATCTGGCGGGCCTGTGTCGAACAGCTGAAGTGAGTTTGGCGCCTATTATTTAGATCGTCTCTCGAATCATTGAGGAAATTCAAGAGAGCAAGTGAATGCAAGATTTTAGAGTGTGATATCTCTTTTTTGTAGGTGTTTGGAGCGTCGAGGTTGGTAGTGGCGAATAAGTTGAAGGTTTTGCGCGACCAAGCGTTTAAGTCGGTCGCGGTGACCTCAGAAAAATGGATGCCAATCGAGGAGGTTCAACCGGAGAACTTACCCGAGTGGTTGGTGAAGCAAAAGAACAACGGGTGAGACGAAATCCATGGTTCGATTCCCAGGGCTGTCATTTTTCACGTTTTTTTTCTGGGATCAGATACTCTCTGGTTGGCGTGGAGCAGACCACTACCAGCAAGCCGATGGAACGCTTCGCGTTCCCTGAGAAGACTGTGCTGGTGTTGGGAGCCGAGAAGAGGGTAGGTGGGCCGCGAGGTTGTGATATAGCGCTGAGGAAATGCAAGATAGCAAGTTCCACTCGCTCGGCTGCTCCGAATTCCAACGACAAATTGATCACGCCACATCGGATATTGATCAGGTATGCCCACCTCGCTGATCCCTATGCTGGACGCTTGCGTGGAGATACCACAATTCGGCGTCATCCGCTCCCTCAACGTCCATGTCACGGGCGCCCTCTGCATCTGGGAGTGAGTTCACGCCGACCGAGGGTCGCGTCTTTACAGAGCTTTTTGTCAGGTACACTCGTCAGGTGCGCTGTGGCTGCTCTGTACCGTCAGCTTGAAGTGGCCTGTTCAATATAGCAATCATTGGCGAGGCTGTTATTGCCCCTACGTTCCTTGTTTCTTACGTAACGCGTCTGTTAGTTGGGTTTAGGCAGTTGGCGCGACACGGGAGGCGCAGAAGAAGTAATCTCAGTTCTTTTTGTCGGACTCGTTCAAAGAACAACTCGTGTGCAGGGAAGCGCTCTGTTGCCGAAACTTGGAAACTTGCAATACTTTCATTGCTAGTAGCACGCATGAACATATGAAGAATAGGATGAAAGAATTCTTAATGTTGGCTCAATATGATTCAGACGTCTTTGGAACTCTTTGATGTAACCCTTATAATGAACGCGAGCCATCGTACATAGTCGTAGGTCTCAGAAGTTCTTCACAAGAACACTGGCCCTATAACTTAGGAGTCCTTCCTTAAGGCTTACCTTAAAGGAAGGAGTCCTTAACGTTCCTTCCTCAAGGGGCAGCTCCTTGTAACTTTTCAATTTTAAGGATCGTAAGGAACTCCTTCCTTTAAGGAACTGACGGTCCTTCCTTAAGGAAGGACTCCTAAGTTATAGGGCCACTCATTGCTCAAAAGCTCGTTGCGATAGCGCGCGCCACCTGTAGGGTGCTCACGTACAGCGGGAACATAACCCCTACGCGTGAAGCGGCCAGCCTAGCCAGGGCCTACACCTGGATGTTCTGGGAGGTCCAGGCTTACCCGTAGTATCGTTAGTAGGCAGGGTGGGATTGATCGGCTCACGCAAAGGCTGCAGAGCCGCTCGAGTCGTCACCAAGGAAGCATGATGACAAACTGACAGACGAGTGGCGGCTTTGGTTCACGCGTTTTGACAAAACCACCCCCTCTAGTCGAAAACGACATAACACAGTACTAGTCACGACTCGACGACGATCAGTGTTACGGGAAGCTGCTTCTACCCTGGCTAGGGCTCTAGCCAACGTCGCTAGCAAACAACTCTTTTCGTCCTGGTTTTTCACCGTCGATGAAACCCTCCGGGACTTACTTCAGCGAGAAAGTACGTTCCTCTGCCACGGCCGCAGCGCTCGCCCGTCACTGTCTACTCGCGAAGAAGACTGCAACAGTTCGGTGTAGCGGGGTTACTCTAGGCAGGACTGAAAGCGTTGACGTAGTCATGACATGTAGCGTTGACATGTTCAATGTCGTGAGCGAGAGGACACCGATACGAACGGGCAGAGGGGCATTGAGCGATCCTGTGCCGTTAGCGAATCCTGAAAAACGCTGCGCTGTAGCAATCGGCGTGGCTGCCACTACACTTCTCGGTTTGAATGTACCCCTGAGGAAAGCTTCTTGACAATCTGTCTCATTGCACTGCATGCCAACGCTACAGAAAGTCTCCAACTGAGCACATCGGCAAGAATCTAAGCCGGAACTGTAAGCGGTGGACTGTAAACTCACACACAAGGCACTACACAGTATACTAGTGAAGATGTGGTCACCACAGGAGGGTTAATGATGAGAGTAATTGCAGTACGATAGGCCCCCAGGCAATCGTAATTACACGAGAGTGTAATGGGATTGGAGGAGAGCTCCTTAGCTGTTACCGAAACCCGCGGAACAGGCCACCGTGACGCCCTGGCCATGGCTGTCTACATCCCCGCACCACTCAATCGCGCGTGAGGAGCCCCAAGCAGCGACTAGAGCCACCCGACTTGCCTCATTATCATAGTATGACCGCCCCAAGTCATTCCGAACTGGGGCGACCTAGGAGGAAGCGGCCAGGCTTCGTGATGCCCGCCCGCTCCTGGCGCCGGCCGCAAGCGCATGCGTGCAACTCTTCCGCTGCTGAAGGATTGCCCGTCAGGACCGCGGATCGCGCCTTCTGTTGATTGTGAGAGTAATCACCACCTCCAGAAACCACTGTTTCCGGGCGACGCCAGCCCAGGACCGGTTTCGGATGGTTCGGAACTTTAGTGGGCCATTCTTATAGTAATCGGGAGCCTCCCAGCTCAGGAGTTTCCGAAAGTCTTAAAGAGGGACTGAATTTTTAGTCCCTGATTATTTTGAATTTGCCGCAATAATTCTCTCATTCAAGATTCTGGATTGAGAATATTCGGCAACTTGGATACTACAAGCTTGAACCACAATGCGGATCCGATCAGGGACGCGCTCCCTTTTCAGTCACCAATTTCATGGCCAATCATGTTCTCAAGAAGTGCGATGACTCGAGAGCACTACTGGTTCCTCCTCGGAGTCTGTCACGTGATGATCGCCTCTGGAATATTAACGGCCTACAGTCTCTCTGTTGCCGAAGTGAACGTCTCTGTTATGGTAGGCATATGGATCGTCATTCTCGCTGTCCCAGTTATCGTCGTTTCCTACTGGGCCTACCACAAGTCCTCTCACATGGTGACTGACCAAGCATGGTGCTCCTGGGTCCAGGAGAGAGTGTTGTTCACTAAGCACTCTCCGGAGGACTGCGCTCAATCGCCAACATGTGTGATTTGTCTTGTCGATCTTGAACAAGGGGACGAGACAGCTAAGCTGCCCTGTGGACACACATTTCACAAAGAGTGTTTCACAGCCTGCTTCCCTTCTCAATTACCGCAGCCGTTGGTCAGGCGCCGGCAATGCCCCATCTGTCGTTCGGATCTCGGTCTGTCTAGTATCGACGTCTAGTCGCGGTTGTCGCTATTTTCCTTATATATGAAAAATTTCGTCATTTGCAACTGAGACAGCTCAGCCGCAGCAGTACCATTTCTATACTTTATCGTCAACAACCCATGCGTTTCGTCTCCCCCTTCTTCTTTTAGCTTTGGAGGTATGGCGCCTGAACTATTCTATTTTGCTCGAGCCAGCGACCTTGTCACGCGGCGAGCTCTTTATCACGGTTACAACGTCTCATTGATCGACAGCGTTGCGTTGATAGGCTTTTCGAGTCCGCTGTCAATTACCAGACATATCGTGCGGCTTCCGGCTAAGGATGCACTCAATCGAACAGCCTTCGCCTTATTCGGGTACAATACGCGTAACTCATGGTGTGGGTGTCTCGCAATTGTATCCTGAGAGCGAGTATTGAAGCAGACCAAAGGGGAAGTCGGAAAAGTTCGGGTACCCTGAAGTGCGTGTCTGGTGTGTGTGAGTTTAAAGTCCAACCCCGACAGTACGGCTTAGTTAGACTAGCACCACCGACGTACCTTTCTGAGGGGTATTAGTTCAGCCTGTTAAATAGACCAAAGAACGTCGCTCTCTGAGCATCGAGGTCATCGTCAGCTGGGAAATGTTCTTTCCTCCTGGCAGAGGTGTTTTCTGCAGGGTGTAGCAAATCCAATCACTAAAACCAGTACATCTCAACACATACCGCGTGTGAGTCTGAAATTTTAGCAAGGCACGCACGAGTGTCGATCACCCGTTTCACTCATCCGAGGGCGCGCGAGAAAATCTCTCGCCGGATAGCCGTGCCAGTTCGTTATGTAATCGCGAGAGACTTTTCATAACACAAGAGCTGAAATGGTAATCGAAATCGTAATGACTACTGAGAGGAAAGTGACTTCTACGAATTAACGGCATCAGGGCCGATGTTGTTGATAACAGACTGACGTGAGGGAAAAGACAAAGACGCTGGTACTTCATTCGACAGCTCAACAACAGTCAATCTTACACAATCTCGAACAATCACGAATCTGAGAATTTTCGGTCACGCAAGCGCGCCCAAGAGCTCCTCGTCAGAATCGCTCTCGCGGCCGGCATCGACGACCTCGTCTTTCCATTGCCTTCGGTGTCGATCGGCGGCCGCGGCCGTTTGCGAGTCGGCCAAGTCCTGGGCGGCATTGTAGTCGTCAACGACTAAATTAACCCGAGCGGGAGCGGCGGGCCTCGAGCTGCCGGACTTCTTCCAATTGGAATCTCGAGTTTCCCATTCTTTTTCTCGCCAGTCGGAATGATCTTTTTTCCACCTAAGGAACTCACCACTTGCTCTCTTGCAATTCCTCAACCCTTACCAGGAGACATTTCTGTAGTTGTTGTTGTTGTTCCACGAGCGACCGTTGGGCTCCGGTCGACTCCACGACCTGTTGCCCTGCCACCCACTACGTGAGTAAACGGAGCACCTGAGAAAGCTCTCGAAAATATTTGCACTCCGTTCAATAAAGTAATTCTGAAACTCGGAATCGATTCAGGAATCGATTTTTACACGCAAGAAGATGCGGTTCCAGAATCGATTATGAGTTACAGAATTGGTTTATAGAGCGACTTTTACTCAGTCATGTATATGCGTCCAAAAACCCGTACCACTCCAAACCGAACCTTCGTGGAACCCATCCAACAGCGAAGAACTTACGCGTTGTAATCACTTCTCTGCCGCTTCTGTTCCTGAAATGAGACGAGATCTTGCAATCTTGAACACACTTGGTTTTCCTCAAATCCCTACCCAGCTTGTTGTAGCCGGCCTTACTATCACATCCCTCGGAGTGTCTACCGTCGATGCCTCGGAGACTCTCCGCTTTCGTCCACTCCAGGATGACTCCACCAAAGCCGGCTCTCTACCGTAGTGCTTCCTGAAAGGCTCGAATTCTTGCCTCACTTGCTCTCTTACAATTCCTCAACGCTCTAAAACATCAAGCTCATCCGACGATGCTATAGCATCCGTTGAAGTGGACCCCAAAACGACGGGCTAAGCCACCACTACTAGAACCAAAATGTGTGCTCAAGACACTACAGCCTCTCCTGAGTTTCTGGAGCGCCCCCAGGCTCTGAATTTAACGTGTAAGAAGGCACCCTTAAACTCCGGAGAGCCCTATTCAACACCCGGACACAATTGTGAGCAGAAAAGGCATGGATGTCCTCGCAGGGGATCGAACCCGGGACCTCCCAAAACTTACTCTAATTTGTGCCTTCGACCATTGATGTGGATGCTGATCTTGTCCGGGGTCTCCATCGACACCTTACACGTCGTGCAGTAGTACCAACCAGCAGTCACACCAGGCACGTTCTGACCTGAAAGATAAGCAGAAAATTTCGCGCGCCACGAAATTCAAACGGGTGCAAAATTGAGTCCCGCGCTGAGGATAGACAGACCTCTCAGTCCGAATGAACGACCGTGAGGAAAGCCCTCAGTGAGCCATTCTTCACCACCGCGTATGCAAACCCAGTAGAATTTTGATTGGTTGGGCACACAATCCACCTGTCTCCTAGCGCTCGCAGTATTTGCTTATACTGTATTCATAAAGATCTATCAAGTATCACTTATATCGGGTTTGGGTGATAACACTAAACCGAGTGAATCAGATCCAAGGCGGAAAGGTCCCAAGATTCCCCTCCATATTTCAAGGATACAGAAAGGGCTCACCGTCAGTTCGAATAATCTTCTCCTGTCGAAGTTGATGCTTCGTCGGGAGGTGGCTGATGTCCGGAGCCGTCGGCCATTCGAGATCTTCCGTGTAGTCCGCGAGTAGACCTAAGATACGCCTCGATGCTCATACCACATCTTTCGCAACACTTCCTTGGTCAGCGCAAAGATACCAGCAAATCTACGCACAGCGAAGATTCTTACTTCCGAACTCCTCTTTCTCCCAACGGCGTCTAGTAGCGTTTTCCTTATGACGGTGCGTCCCACAATGGTCGCGCGCCTGAAGATTCATCAAGCGTATCTTATCTTCAAGCATGCAAGATACAAATTAGGTCGGACCTCCGACACAAGCTTGAAGTAGTCCTCACACCATTCACAATGATATCGTCTCCAAGTGCCCGCTTGCTTCACCGTTATCCCCATATCTTTCAAATAATCCAAACCGTACCTAATGATTCGCTCAACCTCGTTCAACTGAAAAATCTCGGTTGGCATGAGCGAAAATTATTCGAAAAAATTTTTCCCGAAATTTTCAAGAGGCTGTTAGAAAATCACGAAAGAGATCCGCTAGACTTTAACAGCACTGAGGTTGGCGATAATTTTTTGCCAGCCCGCATATCTAAAAAAATGCAAAAATTCCACTTTTCCCGCGCAGTTACTTTTTTTCCATTCGTAAATTTTGCATCAACAACCTCTCATCTTTCTCGCAGCGGACATGGTCGTCACTCTGAACGTGGCTGTCCAACTAAACAGGAGACGACCCAGGTTCGATCCCCACATCCAACAGTATTATCAACCTACCGCCTCCTCGCTCTTCAGGACCACCTTACAAACTTGGCAGTAGAACTCCCCATGCGTTACTGAACAATAAATGTCGCGCGCCACGAAATTAAGACGAAATTTTACGAAAATTTAGCGGAAAATGTAATTTTCGTTAAGTTTTACGCGCAGTATGAATCGATACGTTACAAAAAAATGTCGCGCGCCACGAAATTAAAATCCAACTTACGATCTTTTATCGCCTCAACCTCATCTTTAGTTTTCATCTCAGCCCCTCTGAAAAGATCTTTCCCGCGGACGCTGGTGGCCGCCGGGGACCCCCTCAAAAGACGCCTTTGATGATCCTTGCTTCGGACGTGATGACGAAGATACGCTCCCCTGACGAAATCTCGCTCGCCCCAAATCGATCAACCGTTTCATTACTCGTCTATGTTAACATGACACAGAGTGCAAAGATAGCCCCTGCCCATGCGCCAGCTCTGAGCGGAAAAATTAAATACAAAAACCGCTTCGCTCCGCTGTTACCTTTTAAATTAACGTCCAACTCTTCCAAACTTTCAGTTTTCACGTCAAATAAATCCTGAAAAAGCAGAAAAATTTTCCCGAAAAAATCCCAAAAATTCCTCACCTCATCGCCATCATCAGATATAGATTCCAGAAGCTGAACAGGAGATCTCAGTAGAGTAGCGCTCGCCCTGACGATCTATTTGCCCTTACCTCTTCAAAATCAGCGCTTGAGGCTTCTTCCATGGCAACATTTCTGTCAAGATCCGGATTTATCGTCAGCGAAATTTTCTGAAAGAAAAAGAAAAAATCTAATCCTTTCACGGAAAATAATGATAGAGATAGACATCTCCGGGAATTTTCAGTTCTTTTGCGGTATTTTTTCTCACAAAAAAATTCATGCGCTCAAGACTACAATTCATATCGAGCATATCCGCTAAGTGGTATCTTCGACCTCGTTCGAGACATCCTCGAGTCAACCTAAGATATCTCAGTTCACATTAAAACGTTATTGAGGTAATTTCAGCCCTCCCTATTCGCACCTTCGCCGTTTTCGCCTGCAAATCGGAAACGCCTCGCGTAGGGCCGCTCAGGACAACCTGCTCACAAGGAAGGCGCTCAAAAAAACAGAAAAGAATCGAGAAAAAAGGGAAAAAAATCAGGAAAAATGAAAAAAGATCAGCACGAGTGACATAAGAAGCCTTGAACCTTCCCTGTCATGGGTGCCAGAGAAAATCCAAAATTTCGGAGAGGTTTTTTGAATTTTTTCCATGAATTTTTCGCAGTAAAATACTCAAGAACTCCAAGCTATCTTTTCGCTATCAAAAAACCTTTGCTGCGCTCAACCGAATACACCAACGATGATTCAAGACTAGATTTTCGTCCTGCCCAGAGGCGCGGGTTCGAACCCGGCGTCCGGCATTTTCCCCTACCGGTGGCCTCGTCGGCTTGGGTGGAGCGTCCAGTTTAGCGTCTCTCCCTTTCCTCAACCTTTGCCTTCTCCTAATTTTACTCTTATCGTCTCCTGAAAAAAAGGAGAAATTTGTCAGCGGAGCGAAGCTGGGAAAAATGGGAAATTCCGACCCGAAACGTGAAAAATTAACTCCATTAGAAAACGACCTCGCACACTCAAAAGCTAACCAATGGCTGGCTGATTCCTCGAAAGGGCGGCGAATTCAGTGATGGTCATATCGATCAAAATGGCGAGCGCTTTTTTCACCACGAACCTGCGGCAGCCTGTCCGTCCGACGTGGGAGCACCATCATCTTTTTCCCTGATTGGCAGTGTTCTTCTTATTCCTGAACATAGTAAAGCTGGTCTCGAATTTCGTGGCGCAGTGACGCTTACTCGGGTTGTTGTTCCTTATTGTTGTTATTGTAATAATCATGTTTAGTTTTCTTGTGAGTTTCCGACGTCCTGAAAAAAAATCCCAAAAATTTTTTAGAAAAAACGATTTTCATAAAACACTGGTAATTTTTTGTTCGTGCGTGCACACCTATCCTTCGCAAACTGCGTTGCCTGGAAGATTCTTCTCATTCCCTAGCATCTTAGGTTGACCATGGACGGCGACGGAGGAGTAAGATTCCATCATGAACCCGTTACTGACATTTTTAGAACCAAAAATCCCCAAGGATTCGCGAAAATCAAAAATTTTCCTATTTTTCCATCTTCTCGAGTTATATGAGAGTTGCCCCGTTGATAAGGTCGGAAATTTGCTGAAAATTCCCCACGAAAAATCGTGAAAATCTGAAATCTATGAAAAAAATCCCCACTAATAGTCGGGAAAAATCGGGAAATGATTTTTCTCTTATCGACCAACTTACTCGCAATGCTCTTCAGCCTCTTTCAAATTGGCGAATTGCATCCAGCAGAAGCAGCAGTAGGGGAGATCGGCAACTGCACGATCGCCTGAGAGGCCAAAATCGATCACGCGATCGATTTATTCGCAATCTTTTTCCTTTAGGTTTCCCTGCATGCCACGCACTACACTTCCTCTCGCTTTACGCTTCGGGCGAAAAGATGAAGCATCCTATTTTACGCTTTTTTTCATCAATTATCATCATCAATCGGGAAATATCACCGGCTGCGAGTAGCCGTGAGAAACTCGCGCAAAGTGAAATGTCTTGCTCAACGTTGTCGTTTATTTTACTAGCAAAGAATCCATTGAAAGATTCCATCACGGTAATACCCTGGTGATTCGCAGAGACCTAAGATACGCTCAAAACCGTCTCCGCCAATAAATCTTACGAATCTTGCCCATCTTACCATTTCTCAAATCGAAGGTCTCCTGGCCCTTAACAATACCGTTCAAGGCCAATCGTCTAGGGTAAGGACTCCCGTCGCTCCCTGCTGCAGCGGCCGCCGCCATCTCGGAAGAAGAAAACACTCTGCATCATCACCCTTAATAGAGCTGGGCAACCGTACTGGGGTCGAGGAAAGTACGGAGTACGTTTCAGACTGTCAACCTAGTACGGATACGGAGAACTAGTACGTATTAAATATATGAAACAACGCATACGTGTATTAAATTAAGCCGTACTTGAAGTACGGCGTACCAGTACGGTACTTGGGAACCGCTGCGACGGGTAGTACGGGTACGGAGCCGTACTCGTACCCGTACCGTACTAGACCGTACCCGTACTGTCGCCCACCTGTAACCCTTAATTTAACTAAATATTTCTAATTATCCTATATGCACGCATCGCTTATTCGTTATGATAACATCAATCGAGTTTTATCCGTGGCGCAAAAAAACACATTTCAATTCGCGATTTTCCCGGTTTTTAACTTTAGCGAATTTCCCGGTTTGAAACTTCGTAAAAAATGCCAGCCGTTGTCCAGCCGGATCCAGAACAGGTACGAAAACGAATAGAACCCCAGTCGAAAGGCCACAATACAAGAATCTTGCAAAAAAAACTCAGCGCGAACAACCGCCAGAAAACAACTGCGCCAAAAAGGACACCCGTGAGGATCGAACCTGGGACCTCGTCTTTCTTGGACTTCCGCAAACAAAGGCTCCGCCCCTTCGTCGCAAGGGAACCACTCCCTTCACAACTCACCCATAAACTCAGCTCCCTGCTGGGACGAAATTTTCCCGGAAAAATGATCCTAGCCTGGAGAAGGAAATTTCAATAGCAGAAAAGTTTCGCACAAAAAAAATTCTTCTAAATTCTCGAAAAAACCGTTCCCGTCTTAGCATGAACAACTCGAACAAAAATACTTCGCACTGCAGTATCACCGAAACGACATAAATGTACAAAGATATCCAAATCGATCACGCAATCGATTTCGATTTTACAAGCTATACACTGCAGTCATCAACCTCTTCCCAGGTCAAGACCGTCCGCATTTCGAAGTCGCTGCTGGCCATCCATGTCGCCGCCGTCCGGGTTCATCACAGAATTTCTAGAAAAAGATCAAATCGATCGCGTGATCGATTTGCCCGAACCCAAACCTACGAAGCCTGATCATCTGCATCATCCTCCATCGCTAAACGAATATATCTGAAAACAAACGTTCTCTTGCCACTCGCGAAAAATCCCCGAAAATTTTAGGAAAAATTTTAGGAAATTCGCCCAATATAGTAAATTCCTCACGTAGCATTGAACTCATTTTATTTCGTAATTCTCCAACCCCCAAGCAATTACGGAAAAAATCTGAAAAAAAATTCCCGAATATTTTTCCCAAAAATTTCTCCAACCAAACCAGCGGACCATCCCAAAATATTTCAACTGCGGACAGAAAAATATTTTTTACGAAAAATTCGCAAAAAATTCCGCCAATTTCCTCACTCTTGGGCGCAAAAACGGTCCCAGTCGCTGTAGTCCGGATGCTCCAGCTGCTCCTGCTTTATAGAGAAAGGGATCTCGCTGCTCGTACCTGAGCATGGATAAATCGATCACTCGGGCGCGCGCTGAATTAAATCGCACCAGAAAAAGAGGATACTATTAAATACGGACTGAGAAGATTAGCGTCACCACGCCACGAAATTGAGAGCGACTGTACTGCAGTTGGTAGTCGTCAAAACACATTTGGCGTTGAGGAAATGCAAGAGAGCAAGTCACGGTGCGAATCATTAAAGCGCGCAGGTTCAAAAGAACCTAACACGCTGCTCCCTGCTCACGCTAGGAACTTGTTCAAGCTCAGCAAAATGCTGAAAAAGATTCCCGAAATCTTCCGCGTGCGCTTGAAATCTTCCAACTCGAATTGACCTTCCTGCTCCGGCCTGAACAAGAAAAAAATTTCCGGAAAATTTCCGTAAAAATTTCGGGGCGCGCGACGGTGTTACATGATTAGATCGTTCATTTGACACAGAATATCTTGAAATTGGACAGCTTCTTGATGAAGACACTCAAGCCGTTGAACTTGCTCGAGATAAAAATACCTGCTCACATCAATGGTGACCAAATCGATCACCAGGGCGAGCGCTACTTACGCCATCTCATGATCTCCTGATCACACCATCCCCGTCCAAGTCAACCAACTTGAAGAAATACTCCAATGACGTGTCAGTCGTCTTGTCCTCGTCCGAGATCAAAAACCCTGACAAATCGATCAACTGGGCGCGCGCTTTTTACAAATATGAGGGGCTCACAACAGAAGTCTTCGTAACCCATTTTCCCGGGGATGCCGGAGATGAACTTTGCCGGAATTTCCGAGAATATCCGGTCGATCGCTTTCCGAGAAAACGCGTGGCCATCGTATTTAAGCAAATCATCCTGACAAGAGTATCTTTAGGTCGAGCATGCAAGATGCAGACGAGGTTCGTGCAATCGAATCTTCAGGTCAATCACGTAAGATACAGAAAAGGTCAGCACGGAACAATTTTCAGGGCGCGCGAGAAAATCTGCCAACCATTTCTTACTTTATCCAGAAGGAAATCATGGTCTTCATCCAGTTCCCAAAATTTGCAATATAAAACGTAAAAATGCTCATAGGAAAAGTACGCGCGTATCTTGTTGATATCTTCGCACTGGTCGAGCTCGAGCCAGGTATCCACCAGAGACGGTCTGGGACCTCTGACAATGACAAGAAAATCGCAAAGAAATTTCCCGAAAATCAGGGAAAATTTACCTAATTTTACGGGAAAAATCCGATTTCTGTTGAATTTTTCCACGCAGTAAGAAACAAACTTGGAAATATGTAGGTTTGGGTCAAACGGATCGGTGAAATCGGCTGAGCGAAAAAATCGGAAATTCTGCGTGGATACTATCAACTTTATAGAAATCTAAAATTCCTCGGTCGTTTCAAAAACTCGATGAGAATTCCGAACTTCCCAGCGAAAATAAAAGAAAGATAGGCAAAAATAATTTCCGAGAAAAAAATCCGATTTTTCCTCAGAGAATAGCTCTTGCCAGAAGAGCACAGTCAATTTTTCCCGGAAAAACACTCAAATTTCCCAATGAAGTCACTAAAACGTTGAGTAAAAACTGATCGCATTTTCTCAACATAATCGATCAACCGTTTCACAATGCTCACCTTTAAATCTCTCAAGGTAATTCGTCCCAACTGTCGCGAATCGCAACAGTAGAAGATTCTACACAAAACCGTGTCCGTGTACCGATCTTGGAACTCGGGCGTATCTTGCAGGAACTCCAAGCCCGGGTGAGTGTCCAGCAAAACTGATAAAAGAAATTGTAAACAGCGCTCGCCCAGTTGATCTATTTACCCCATACGAACTCTCGGAAGTCGTTTTTAACGATAAACTCGCACGTATCTTTCCGCACTATATTGAAGAAGTTCTCATAGGCTTTGCCAAGCTCCAGGCCGATACCGCGCCAGAATCTAAAACGTTGAGGAATTGCAAGATTGCAAGATTATGAAAGCGTCACTGCGCCACGAAACTACTTCACAAACATATCTTTGGTTACGGCCGCGCTCTCATCAGCTCCATTGAATGAGCGTATCCGACGCAAAATAGGGTCTGCGAAATACCTGGAAAAATAATGTCGCGCGCCACGAAATTGAAAGTGGCGAAAAAAGGCGGAGCGAAGCACCGCTCACATCGACACGCAAAGTTGTTCACTGCAGAACGTCTGCCATATAGAAAAGCAATCCTCGTCCATTGGGTCGATTGGACCTGAGTAAAAACGTCACAATACCGGAATAAATCCCCCATTTATACGACTCTGACGCTCCTCTGGCGCGGAGTTACCAACCGAAAGAAATGTTACTCAAGCGATCCGGACGCCGAAAATCGCGAGAAAAACCGAAACAAAAACACGCTTCGCTCCGCTAACCTCCCAGTTCTTCAAACAGTTGGCTGATGACTTCCTTTTCTCGCGTCGTCAACGGATCTGTCGCGCGCCTCGATTTTACCGGTATGTAAAATCTCGGAATTACATCAGCACCTCGACCGATCAATGAGGGGGCCTGAAGATGTGCACTGCGTGCAAATACTTCATACCGCTCCTTCCGCAACTCTCAGGTTACATACTCGAGGGACGATGATATCTAAATATCTTTGGCAAAGATACTTAGAAATCATCAAAAGAAGATTGCCAAAGATTCCTTGGCATCATCAACAATAAAGGCCCTCTCTCAATTTATGACAATTGTGATAATTTTCTTTCAAATTCACCATACCACTCCCTCCGCAACTCTCAGTAATATCTTCAAAAGACTAAAAGATATCTTCGGAATCACCATCAACATTAAAGGCTCATCCTCAATTCATGACGATAATTCTGCTAATTTTTTTTCGAATTTTTTTCATACCACACCCTCCGCAACTCTCAGTTCACTTATTCGAAAGATGTAGGAGTGGTTCACTAAAAGATATCTTTGGAATCATCACCATCGAAGGCCCTCCCTCGAATCACATTCGCCATCTTCATAAAATCTTCGCAGTGCGCGACGAGCGTATCAATGATACGAGCGATAAGTGAGTAGTATCATACCGCTCCTTCCACAATTCGAAAATCGCTGGCGATGCGTGTGTGTGAGTTTACAGTCCACCGCTTACGGTTCCGGCTTAGACTCTTGCCGATGTGCTCAGTTGAGGACTTTCTGTAGCGTCGACATGCAGTGCAATGAGACAGATTGTCAAGAAGCTTTCCTCAGGGGTACATTCAACCAGAGAAGCTTCCTTTCCTCCTGGCAGGATGCGCTTACACATCCGGGAGGCGATCTTTATATCAAATTTTGATATCCCCCTGATCGCCCGATTTTCTCTACAATTCACCATACCACTCCCTTCCACAATTCCTGCTGGATTCCACCTACCCCCTCGATGCTGGTCATCATCGCCTTCTTGGGCGTCGCCCCGGACTCCGAGCTGGCGGCCACCGTCAGCTGTACCGAAGCCGCACCGCCCTTCGGACTCGACCGATTGCTCGGCGAGGTAACTTCCTGCCTGCCATTCGAAAGGTCGCCGGATCGAATCCCACCCCCTTCCTTACTGTTTCTCCACAACAGGCGACTGGTCGGCATCAGACGTCCTGAACATTCAACAAAACCTAATCCGTATCCTCCTCGCTTCAACCTAAGATTCCCTCACCTCCTCCCCGGCGATTTCGGTGTAATAACTGCACTAGCAGGCGGGCTCGCATCCTTTCAAAGTGAAGTACCTGCCGGTAGTCGAAAGGTCCCCGGTTCAATCCCCGGCATCTCCATTACGGTGGCGGTGCTCCGAGCAACTCCTCTTCCCACGATCCATTGGCGCCTCCCGGGCTATGTGACGGCGACCTGAAAAATAAAAACTCATCAGAAATTTTGCAGAAAAAGAATATTTTTCAGAATTTTCCCAGTGATACCATCGCGATACCAGTATTTCTGATTACTAAATTTTCCGATGAACTTTCCTCAACATACCCCTCTCCCATTCCCATTACATCTCCTGAGCACTTTTCGGCGTCGGCCTTGAAACTCACACTAATTCTTCCATACATCCGAAAAAAATTTTTTTTCACTCCTATTCTCCCTGCGATCATTCTTGCCTTTTTTTGAGCGACCCAGTTAGCCTTGAGTCACAAACATTGATGAAACAATTTCGTTTCTCACTGTGTTCCAACAGAAGACAGTTTCGCGAAATTCCAAAGTCTCGACGAAGACGCTTTCAGGGAGCACTTTCGTGAGCGAAGCAAAATTGCTCCAAAATACTGCCAAGGATATTCACCAACAGGTAAAAATTTTCCGAAAAATAGTCAGAATTTTTCCTACTCAGAAAAATTAGGATCTCGTTCACCAGAGCAGATTTCTATACATATTAACCACACAAATTAAATATCAACGGATGATCATCGTCCGTGAAATTTTACGAAAATTTCCCGAAATTTTCCGGAAATTTCCTGAAGAAAATTACTTACAGTCCAAGACCGGCACTAGGAGATCTAGTGGTCGCCGGAATCGCCGTACCGGAGACCGGCGTATTGTGGGGAGAACTCGCTAGGGCGGCGAGAGTGGCAGCATCTGCGTTGAGGAAATGCAAGAGGGAGCAAGATTGCAAGATTACCGTTGTTTGCTAGAGCCACCAGCCTTTTCACGAGCTTCGCTGCCTGCGGTGTCGAAAGCCAATCCTGGAAGAACTCGTCCATCTTGCAACTCACCATACCATACCTGAAAAAAAAACTTCGCTCCGCCGACGTATCTTTCAACCTCATGAAAGGCCAGCTCAACCTCTGCGTAGAATTTCGCTACAAAACGGATACGACGCAAGTTCCATCTTGCAATCTTGCATTTCCTCAACGGCCCACTTACATATCCATATCAACCGGAACGTCATCTTCCGGCGGCCTCGTAACGCTGAGCCGTATTTCCGTTGGACTAGACTGAAGCGTCATAGCAGGGAAGATAACATCAGAATGCTACACTGCGTAATCCTAAAGGTCCCCGGTTCTATCCCCAGTCAAGACACTTTCAACTCAACCCATGCGTATAAATATTCAATACCACACCCTCGGTAAATAACATGAAAGCCGCCCTATCTAAAACGCGATACTCTCGTCCTAAAACCGAAATCGATCACCAGGGCGAGCGCTTTTTACAACCGTCCCAGATCCACCTTGCTATGCTAGGCCGGGCAGTTGGATCCTCATAAAACTTTACAAAAGATTTGTAGTTTCGAGTCTCGGCACCGTCTTGGACTCGAGTGGCTTGAAGTCGCTGAAAGTTATATAACAGTAAAAAATGAAATCGATCAACCGTTTCATACTAATTTTATATTCTGGTGAATTGCATCCGCCATCCCTCGGTCTCTCTCCAAAATACTCTTCGCACGAAATAACTTCCGTGTCGGCTCGCTCCCATCTCGCCGGGCGATAGCTTCAACCTAAGATTCTCAAAGATACGCTGAAAGCTAACCTTCCAGAGGTTCCCAGGATACCAAGAAGGCATCCGGATCAAATTTCCTCTACAAAAGCTACACCGAAACGCTCATATCGATCACCCGATCGATTTACTTCAGGATTCCTTTTCATTATTTTCCACTGACTGTTCAGCAAATCTTCTTTCAGTCGAGTAACATCGCTCCGCCATTGCGATGAACTCGGCCTTCCAACCAAGATACCTTGCGATTCCGCACGCGGAAGATTCCTCTGCTCGCCCGAGTGAAAGATTCTCTCTTCATACCTGCCATCATCAACCCCACGATTTACCAAAGGAGTGGTATACATTCCCAATCCTCACAGTATAATCGTTCGCGAACTACTCCCATAACAGGAAATTTTCGCACAATTTTTCTTGCATCACGAAGAGGTGCGTATCTTATGTTGATTATGAACGTTCACGAATGTGGCTTCTCTCCCACCGCGCACTTCGCTCCGATTTTCGGAAAAATTATCAAAATTTTTCCCCAAAAATTTCTCGGAATTTTCCGCATGCTCGCCCAAGTGCAAAAACTGCAAAATTTCTTCAATAAGAACCACGTCAAAATCAGTTTCTTCAGTTGAAGTATCTTAGGTCATTCTATATACACCACGCTTCAACCTAAGATACCCTCTAGTACAACTCCTGGTCATCCTTCAAGCCTTTCTCGAATCGATATTTCCGGGACGCCTCCTTAAGCGATTTGATGCAGATATCAAAATCAGCCATTATCTTCTCCCGCCTCGCAGTCCTAGCCTCCTGAAGCAAATCGATCATCCGGGCGAGCGCTTTTTCAAACCACAATACTACCTTCCGAGCAACGTTTGAATCCTCTCGCGCTCTTTGCCTCCGCGCATGCTTTAGACGATCTGCCGCGCGGAAAAATGTAGGAAGAGAGCGACTCAACTGCGTTGAGGAAATGCAAGATCGCAAGTTTCACAATCGTAACTCACCAAAGCCACTCCTGCGATTCCGCTAGAAGCAGGATTTCTAAGGAACACAGCCAGAATCTTGCAATCTCGCATTTCCTCAACGCATAAACTTACACTTGCGTCCTGCTCGAATGTGACGTAGTTGGAGCAGTCAATGTCTGACAGTACCATAATTTCGCTAATTCGCACGAATTCGAAATCCTACCCGCTGTCGGCGAGGCCCTTGAGAAGGTCGCGATCTGGCAGTTGACGGCCGGGACAAGCGAGCGCCGTCACGCGCCTGAAAAATTTTCGGAAAAGTTAGACCGAAAAATACCGAAAAATCCGAGCGATGATTCGAAGCCAGCGCTGCGCGTATCTTTTCAATAACTTCAACCTCCTTCCCCACATCAACAGTGAAGTTTTTCCCCGGAGTAAAAACCGCCCTGCTGATCGACTACGGTCAGACGACACAACTACCATCACTGTGAGTTTGCGTGCGAAATATGATATATCAGGGAATGAAAATTTGCAGTTCACAAGTCAGAGGGTTGAAGCACGGAAGAAACAGAAAAAAAGATGCGCCGAAAAATTCAAGCAACTCCCACCTAGGCCCGTCGTTCCATAAAGTAATTCTGATACTCAAGA
The DNA here is from genome assembly GCA_013115135.1 of Perkinsus olseni. Classification (NCBI taxonomy): domain Eukaryota; phylum Perkinsozoa; order Perkinsida; family Perkinsidae; genus Perkinsus; species Perkinsus olseni. Next base: position 51,246 of record JABANP010000138.1, on the reverse strand, counting down.
TTTTGAAAATTCAAATTCAAAATTCAAACTGAGATTTTGAAAACTCTGGAAAATATTTTTACGCGCAAAATGCGGTTCCAAAATCGACTGTTATTCTCAGAATCGGTGTATTAAACGACTCCCACGACGGCAAGGGAGGCAAACTGCACTTGGCAATACCACACGTCTCCTTATTCGTACTGAAACGGTTACAGCCTAGACCTTGAAACGACAATCAAAGATACTATTCAGTGGCACTCATGACATACACGGAATAGGTCGAATCACATGGCTATGCCACCGACGTAGCTCAGAACTTCTCTTCCGAAAAAAACTCGGAAAAAAATTTTCATGATATCATTTTCTTATACAAGAGCATACCGCACGCTCGACAAGAAACTCAGTCCAGCGTCACAAATATGAAATCTGAATCTTCGGCTTCGACGCCGAAAATCCACAATATCAAAAATACGGTCGAATAAAAAGCTCATCAACTCAGTGAAAATGAATCAACTACAAATGGCAGTTTACTCAAAATTCTATCGCGCAGGCTTAAACGTGTCACCAGCAACCGCTGACGATCGTCATCGCTACCTATTACTACGATAAAGGTAATAACTATGGCCCACTATCAAAAACGGTTATGACCTAACATTGGTAAAGATACAAAATTATGATATATCGTAATTTACGTTAATGAATTAAATCGTCATCACGCGCGTACCAAAAAACTATTCACAAATTATGAATTATTTTTTTCTAAATTACGAAATCATAATCATGCTCTTATACAGTAAAGTACGTCAGCACAGAGCAGCAACGACAAGCCGGCTTCGAATAGTGACGAGATTTGGGCGTGGTGTGGTACGCCAAAACCGACGTATCCATCCCCCGGTCCTTTACTACCTTTCCGAAACATACGCGCAAAAGGACTTGCGCTAGAATCCGGTCGTCGATAATTTCGTGGCGCGTGACGATGACATTGGCTGGAGCACTGAGCGGCCGTTTGTGATGGTCGTGCTCAACCACAAGATGCGTCTTAGAGCGACTCCTGCCCTCTGGATACGTGCCTGATCGAATCTCCAGGTCGGAGGAATCTTTTCAACTCGCGAAAAGCCATGATCGACCTGTCACACCAAAGATACGTTTCTTGATACTCTCAGTGATCAGGCGTAAATTTTAACGACGCATCAGGAAGCAAGCCGAATACAGGCGTATCCAAGGTCGACCCTTGCATCACACAAAAATGACATCAGCACACTCCCTGCCTATCATGACCAAGACGGTAAGTCATAACGTGAAGAGCGGAAGTTGTGGTATTCACTACTTTACAGGGTGTAAAAATTACCCGCGCGCGAGGACCATTCGTAGTCCCACAACAAGCTACTGCTTTCCCGTAAAAACGAAAATTCACACGCGAAAAATTCTCTCCTATTGCCGGAGTATTACCAGAATCGAAAATTTTTATTTTTGTAACAGGTTACCACTTACTCGACCAAGTGGTAACCTGGTAATAAAATCGCAAAAATTCCGCACAAACTAGGAGAAAACTTTTTACCGAAAACTTCCATAACCGAAAATGTGCAGTTCATAACCGGTTATTACTTCTCCGACTTTCAAGGAATTTAAGGTAAAACAAGAGAGCGAAAATTTCAATGGCGAATGCCAAACACCTCCATCCGCAGGTGGTATCCAAAAAAACCGTCCAAGAGAAAAATTTTTCTCGGAAATAATTATCGACGGTAAAATACTCTTTCTCGAGTATCACCGGAGACGAAGATACTTAGTTCATAACAAATAACTACTCTTGCAAGGAAAAATCCCAAAAAGCAACAAAATGAGAATCAATAACGGATGCTAGATCCGCTAATAAACTTCAAGTTTCCATCAAAACTCGCGTTCTCTCTGGCCAAAGAAAAACACAGAAAACATTCCAAAAACGACAAGATACAATTTCTCCCCGAGTATTACCAAAATCCTGCCCGGCCGCAGTCGCTGAATCATCGCAATTTCGATTAACATCACCTGATAAGACCATTCTCCATGTTTCGGAAATTTCGCCGTCCAACCGAGAATCATTGGCGCGTTCCTCTCATGACGACACCATTTCCCAATCCAACAACGATCTCAGATTTTTCCAGTTCAATGAGAGGTGATCGATATTCTGCGCAAATAGGGAAATTTGAGTAACGGCGAAAAAAGTAGGTCTAAAGAATCAGGCTGAGAAATGGACCGTTTCAAATGGTGTCGTCGAAACTCGAGCGTGTTCGACGTTCGAGCAGCAGCACAAAAACATAAATCACAACAACCAAAACGACATCCGCTGGCAAAGCATCCCCACTCGTTGAAAAGCGTTTAATATTGGGGAGAGGCTGCTTTCAAGATTTCTCAGTACGCTCGCTAAGCAGGGTATTGTTAATTTCTACATTCTCTCGCTATCCTAGGAAACGGGTAAAAAGGTCAGTGTCAAGGGCCCGACCTTCTCATAGCCGATAATGATTTCTGATGACAAAAGCATTAAAACGGATAAGGACTCTCTCCTGTCAGATTGAAACGTTCCTTAATAACGAGCAATACACGAATCTCTCCTGTCGTTGTTAACAGTGAAGCAGCTGTGTCACCAAGTACCAAGGTCGGACTTTTCACGAAGAATGATAAGTCCGCGCGGGAAGCGAGCTCCGGCAAGAAGGGCTTGTGTTGTTTTCACTGTAAGACGCAAATGAAAACTGTATCGATTGATACGGGTGAATCTTTAAGTAAAGATACCATCACTCTAGGTTGACCTGCTAAAGCAAGATATTCCGGTAATAGAGCATAGTCACCATCACTGCGCCACGAAATTCGCCCCTCCCCTATTACCGCTGTTCGCTACAGACATTCCCGTTTCTACTGCCTGCGACTTGACCATGCGTGAATCATAATTATGGGAGAAAGAATCTCTACAGCGGACTGCTTCGAGAAACCCACCCCTCCCCTCCGGTCGAAGTCACCTGAGCGGCTCAATGGAAGCTTTTCTCATACATCGTGCTGTACATGGTATAATCGCCACGTCTCTCAGCACAAAGGGCGCCGCCGGCTGTCACGCCAATTTTACGCAATAGTGGACTTCAAAAACTCTTCCGTCGCCAGCTGCTGCGGTCACCTGAGCGGCTCAAGTGACTCTAAATTACCCTCCACATTAGAATTGTTGGTACAGTATAAGATTCAAGATTCGTTGCGTCGAAAGAAGAAACGCACAAAAGATTCCTGCAGGGCGCGCGCAGATCTTGGCCGGTGGTCCAGTCGGTAGCAACCGGAGTTTGTTTATTTTGTGTACTGACCTCGGCCCTCCGCCCCGCGGTAGACTGAGGTGACGCCTGGGATTCGAACGGTATAGCGACAGGAGAGGCGCTGCGCTGGACGCCGTCGAGTCGACGCCGTGGCGCGCCGAAAAAATACATGAAAAATGTGAGGTGCCGGGATCGAACCTGGGAGCCCACGCGGACTCAAAATTAATGTCTTGGAAATTCGGTAACGACTAAGGGGGTATCGGGAATCGTCGTACTACAATCAATAATCAGGTAACCTGCATATGAAAAATGAAGGAGAGGAAACGAAAAGAAGAGGGCCGGCAGGCTCTTTGGCATGTTCACCACAGTCTGTGGTCCACAGAAGGCGGGCAACTTGCTCAGGGCAAGGTGTAACTACAAGAGTTGAAGTTTAAGCTACAGGTTTAGTCTATGGCTTGGCGACCAAACTTTGGTCTACAGGTCATTGAGGCGGTAAATGGAATTGACGCGACCCCTGTTGATAAGATAGTAGGAGTCATTGATAGCGAAAAACGCGGAGGTTCAATATCAATACATGAAATTTCGAGACAGCGAGTCGGCAAGCATCGGTCCAGTAACTCTACGTCGGTGCTCTGGAGAAAGACCAGGGAAAGCTCTGGTTCACTCAGTGTGACACTCACTGAACTTCGGTGGTGGTGACACTTGCTGGTTTGAAAGATTCTTGAATAAACACCCGAGCACCAACAATGGAATGGAATCAGCCAACGCTCAGATCGAGGGAGTAGTCATACGGGACAAGCAGTTTATCATAAGCTCAGACGGTCGAACAGCCATGTGGATTCCGGCGGCAACGAGAGCGGTGAGGATCATATCGTACAGTTGCCACTCGTAGAAACTCTGCTCGTGTACCACAAATCCGTACAGTTTCACCTCATACAGTTTTCAGTCGTACAGTTTCGCTTCGTACAGTGTCATTTCGTCTTGCTGCACTCAGTACAGTGTCATTCCGTACACTGTCGAATCTTACAGTGTCCACTAGTACAGTGTCATATCGTACAGTGTCCGCTCGTGCAGTTTCACTTAGTACAGTGTCAAATAGTACAGTTTCACCTCGTACAGTGCCAAATCGTACAGTTCCACTTCATACAGCGTTAACTCGTACACCCTACTCTCGTACACCCACGATTTCGTACAACCCCGGCAATTTTTTAGTATATTTTGCGCCGCGGCGCAAAATATACTAAAAATTAGCGGCATACCTCCGCGCGCGCCACTACCCTGCCGCGTCCACCGTCGACGCTGGGCAACCAATTTGATAGCATCCGCGAATTGAACCTGGGAGCACCGCTTATCAGCAGGCCCCCCGTCCGCGCGAACACTTCTCCTCACCAACACTCTCGTTTCCGCCAGCGCAATTCGCAGCTCAGTAAATGGCAGCAACGCTCCGCCAGATGGGAATCATTTTTCGTTACGCTTTTCATTACGCATCGTGTCCAGTCATTTTCCCTTAAGTTACTTCGCATTGTACATGTAGAATTTACTAACCAACACTGTATCGGTTGCGACTGTACTGAACGAGACTGTACGTGCAGCAACTGTACTGAACGACACTGTACCTGCAGCAACTGTACGATTCGACACTGTACGAAACGACACTGTACTGACTGCAACAAGATGAACTGACACTGCACCATAAGACACAAAATGAGTTGCAACTGAACCAGTTGACACTGTACGAGTTGCAACTGTACCATATGTCACAAGATGAAAGTCGGTTGTACGGATTATTCTTGTATCACTTTAGCTGCGCACCAGCTGAGACCTGTACCAGTTGACACTGTACGATATGTACGCAACTTTGTAGTATGTTTTGCGCCGCGGCGCAAAATATACTAAAAAATTGGCGGGGTTGTACGAAATGGTGGGTGTACGAGAGTAGGGTGTACGAGTTAACGCTGTATGAAGTGGAACTGTACGATTTGGCACTGTACGAGGTGAAACTGTACTATTTGACACTGTACTAAGTGAAACTGCACGAGCGGACACTGTACGATATGACACTGTACTAGTGGACACTGTAAGATTCGACAGTGTACGGAATGACACTGTACTGAGTGCAACAAGACGAAATAACACTGTACGAAGCGAAACTGTACGACTGGAAACTGTATGAGGTGAAACTGCACGGATTTGTGGTACACGAGCAGAGCTTCTACGAGTGGCAACTGTACCATATGATCCTCACCGTCTGTAACCCACGGCGTTGGAAGAATGTACTGCTGGTACACACTGATACAGTATCAGTAGGCGAGCAAAAAAGGCGCTCCTGAGTGAAGGCTTTGAAGGGGCCATAAGCTTGAGGGGCTGAAGCAACTGGTACTACCAGCGCGACCTACAGAGCCCCACTGTTCTATACCAACGAAGATACACGAAACTAAACAAAATAAATGCCGCGGTACCGCCTATTGAGCTTTCTGCAACCCGTTCTGGGAACGGTTTAAAAGGCTCGGAATGAGAGGTTCCATGCGGCCGAAACATCGAGGAGATAGTGAGGTCAGGGAAAACAAGCGAATGAGGCTCATTTGCATATTTTCCTCATCCGATGAGCTAGGCGCAAACTTTGCGGCTAGCTCATCGGATGCGGCGCAAAGGTGACCTTTGAAAGGTCGAAGTTTCACTGTTTACGGTTTCATTGCCAACTTAGCAACTCCACCGTCGACAGACTCTCGGGGAAAAGTTCGTCGCTCGAACGGTGCACGTCGCACGCCTCGTAAATTCGTTTGTCTCGAGGGCGTTCGCATGAAGCCCGCACAAACGGCAACCTGCTGTTTGGTTGCCGTTGCAAGGTTGCCGTCCGCTTCCCCGGAGTATCACTAGGCCTACACCGAGCTTGAAGATATGATGGATCGATGCTGCGCGAAATAATTCAAGATACAATAGTCATGCATGATTCCGTCCTACTAGTAAAGTCTCTTCGTCAAAAGTGAGAGAGCATGCTCGAAACAAAATTTCAACTTATCATTCCCGACGACATGTGTTGAAGCAAAGATAGCTGATGTCAAAAGGATACACTCCACGCGTGCTGAACGTGCTAGTGCATGCGTGCGAATCCAGATCTCTAGCAATGCCGCTTGAAATTCAGGATAACTGGTCTGTCCGTGAGCAAGGTAGCAAACAAGCGGCATTCTTCCAACGGGTGACGGCGAGGTTCGCTGGGACTTCCATCCCCATTCTCTATCCAGGAGGTATGCTCTTCCCGAGCATCTTCTGGAAATCAATGGCGGATGGCACTATCATCGGCGCTCTTCCACATTGTTTCTGGACCAACGCCACGCCTTGCAAGAAGGCAGGGTTCGCCGATCTCGCTGCTCACAATGTGAGCCTCACATTAAGACACGTTAAATGGATCCGGCCTTACTAACTTCGACTGATCCAATGAGTAATCCAATTTCACTTTGATGCTCTATTCAATCTCCAGCTCTCACGCTCTGACATTTGACAAGTGTCAGAGCGTGAGAGCAAGTGTCACTTGTATCATATTATCGCGAGGCTGGGAGCACTTGCCACCGGATCAGTCGTTGTATCAGACCCTGCAAACTGCCATTTGGTGAGGCGGATTCCAGGAAACGCGTTAACGGATTGGCAGCTGAGATTGCCATAGAGCACTACTTCTACACCCACGGTTGTAACCTATCCGAACACTTCGGGTTGAGCCTATCCTTGATTGGATTAAAAACAACTACCGTGGGTGTTCCAAGGAAGTTAGGGATAGTGCTGTGCAAGCGTCGTTGATTCCAATTCTTCGGGATTGGGAGAGAGCGGGTACTTACCTCATGAATTATATCAAGGACTCTCTCGAGCAACCATTAGGTCCGGCGAAGAAGCTGTAGTGGGGGACCCCCACTGGGGGTGGGAACTTCAAACCACTCGGGGAAAGTTGCCTCATATCCATGCCCTAGTATGGACAGGCGAAGACCCGGAATCGGATGCGGTCTGGAATAGGGTAGCTGGCAGCTACTACATCTAAGCTACTAGCTACTAGAACTACAGCTCAGCAGCTACTAGCTGCCACTTTGAAGCGTAGCTTCTTCGGCTACTGGCGTCGCGGTAAGCGTTCTCGACACTTACACTCCTTCCTTAGTCACGGGCAATATTATCATGCCTTGTGCCAACGACCGCTTGCTTTCAGGCGCTTGCTTACCGATGATCATCGGTCTTTTGTCAGGCGCCTGCGAATAATCGCCCAGCCCCGGTCGAACCGCCATCTCATCTCGCAGGAGTATTCGCCCAGTTAAACGCGGCGGATATGAAGTCATCGTCATCTTTACATTTGAATTCAATATACTCTCATTTGTACCAAGACGAACTGTGTTTTGTTGAGGATAAAATAATGTCGTAAAATTCTCGTCCCAAAAATAGCTGCCGTCGAGCTATCGGGGACAAAAGAGCACCTAGATTTTCAGAAGTGGGTTCAGTCTAGCAGGGCGAGCGGTTGACCAGTGAAACGGAAGTTGCGGATTCGATCCCGGATATGAACATCTTAGGAATTTGGCACCTTGACTAGGAGACTAGCGACGCTAGCCGCTAGGGTAGTGATCGAAGCTAGTAAAGCTAGTATGCTACCCAAAGTGCTAACAGCTAGTAGGCCGACCGTGCTTGGCCCAAGCAGCTTGAGGTCCCCGCGTTGGGAGGCAGCACGGAACAATTATCAGACGACCTGGGCGAGCGGTACAACGCTTGGCTCTACACCGGAAGGTTCGATTCGCACACCCCGAAGGGGGTCGTTTCGCACAGCCGCCAGGTTGGCAGCAGACGCTCTACAGGTCAATGCATCGATCGATGCCATCGATCACGCTCCAGCGCAGTATCCGCTTGTCTGCACGAAGACAACGCTTGTGTGACGACCGTCGGTCGTCGACCGATGCGATCCAGGCTGGAGCCTCCAGCGGCTGGAGTCCAGCCAACAGACCCTCAATTTCGCGATTAAGGGAGTCAGTTCCGCCGACATGAACATTGGCTCTCGGTATCAACCCGAGTCAGAGCGGAAATCTCCTCGCTGCGATTCTCAGCCTGCCACAGCTGCGCTAGAGACTGTAGCCTCAGGCTACTAGCCTACAGTGCACGAAAGCATCTCAGGGGATCCTGCACGTGAACTTCGTGTTCTTGGATCTCTTTGTTCGTTAAACTCCCTCAGCAGCATTTCAATACTGTTAAGAAGATTCAAACCAACTAGATAAAACGACAATCGCATATCACCGGGTACTGATTATAGGCAGATTGATAGAGTGCAGATAACGAGTGAAGGGGTTTGGGCTACATCGCAGTGCTTGTCAGGTGAGGAGAGATGCCCTCACCGGCAAGTACTCGTCACTATAAGCACCAAACCGTTCAAACTGGCTCGTTTGAACGTCACTGCTGCTTCGCAGAGCTCAACATCATAAGTCCGGCTGATTCACGTTTCAAGGTTGAGCTCAGCTGATTTACTCAGTGAATCAAAAGAGTTCAATGAGTTCAAACTCGTCAGTTAATGGTTGAGCACTATGAACAAGCTACGGTGTGGTCGGCCTTTTTAGAGGCCCCTCAACCTTCTCGTATTTGCTTAACGAAACATATCTAGCGCGGATGGTTGAACAACGCTTTGGCACACACGATGGAATTCGTCAGTGTGCTCAATTGAGAACAACATCGTGATAGAGCATCCACATTCTTGAGATTCAAAGGCTTCCTCGACTCTCGCACCCTGCAGAGAAAGAAGCCAGAGACATCACTGAAAGCATTCGACTTCCCAATGAAAGAAAAGCCAGCTTTAACTTTTTCGCGTTCTTGGTTGAATGTTGAATTCGGGAGGCAAATCGCGATCCCACTCCCTCAATTCAGGGCCAGAGAGGTGTCTCCTCTCATGCTCTCTCACATAGCATAAAGCTCTTGTATCATAACCGCGTTCTTTCTTCAAACCCATCTTTCGTAGAATCGGAGCAAAGGGGGTCTTATCACTGCCTCTGACCTCTTTGAGAATGAGGAAAGTATTTCGGCTCTCTGGAACTCTCTCCACTCTTTTCACGAGAGCAAATACACCATTGCACATTGGATGAAATATTACTCTACGATTCATCCCCACACCCTCTTCAACAGTGAGATCAACGTCTAGCAGTTCACCTCGTCTGAAAGTCAACTGGAGAGTTCTCTCCTTACGGCTGCCGCTGTAGACGCCATCCAGTACGGAATGACTTGAGGTGGGCTGAAGCGCCGAGAAACCGTTGGCGCATATCTGTTCTATTTCCTCCTGCACAGACTGCGGAACCTCCTTCTCGAACACGGGGGCCACCAGGATGAAAAGAAGATTCAACCAACGTGATACTCTCGAAACAACCGCAGTCTCTAGCGACGCCAGCCTCGTACTCGAAAGTCTCGCCGTATTGTAGTCGGAAAAGTTTAGCTTTGGTAACCACCTTATTGTAGTGGGCCCAGACGTGAAAGGGATAGTAATCGTAGACGGTCAGGTTGCCCTTTTTTTGCCGTGGCGCCTCGGTTCCCTGCCGCCTCGAGAAATCTACCTTGAAATTGGCTGAGACCAAGTTGTTGTGCATCATGGAGGTCAGTAACCGCGCCCCAATCTCGCGGGCATCACAAGATACTCCACGTCTTCGCTAACTTGAGCGTACAGGACTTCACCTTCTCCTGTAAACCACGGTGGTGGAAGGGTGTACGACTGGTACACAGTGATACAGTACCAGTAGGCATCCAAAGAAGGCACTCAGGAGTGAAGACTTCGAAAGTGCCATAACCCGGAGCGGGCTGAAACAACTCACTTCAAAAAAGGTGGCGGCTGGTACCAAGGTGGCCCACAGAACTGCCGCTCATCTATACAAGCTAAGATATGATTCTGCACGAGACTGAACGGAGGGAATGCCGCAGCAAAGCCCTGAGTTTCTTGTAGCTCGTTCTGGGGACCCTCTAGGAGGGTCACTGAGTCTGACTCAGGATGAAAGGCTCCTCGTGGCCCTGAAAGAGTTCAGTGAGCTCAAGGAAGTCAAAGCGAATGAGCTAGTCATCACGCGTATGTCAGGGTTTTATCGTTTGCAGGGCTGACTTGCAGGTCACCTGCTGCAGGTGGGGGCCCCACCGTGGGGCCTAGAGAATTCCTAGTAGGAATCGCACGTGCTGACTCCCAATTGTACTAGCGCGGAAAGAGTCCAGCGCTCGAATGTCGGATGCCGCACGCCTTCGGAATCCGTATACACCGAGGGCGTTCGCTGAGCGAACTTCGCTTAACGCTTCCACAAACTTCGTCGTTTAACGACACTTCCTCGTCTCCTCGGAGCCCTGCTGGGCCTACGTAGAGCCTGCCTGTCAGGCAGTGCCTGTACAGTATGTGAATCCAGAAGAGATCCTTCACTGAAGGACCTTCAGTGAAGAATCCCTCCTGGGTGACTCGATTCGGGATCCCGCTGCGATTTTACGCTCGTCAAGATTGGCGTTTCCGATTTGTTGCAATCTGCTCGTCCCGAGCGGCTTGTGACTAGAATTTTTTGGAGCATCGCGACCATTTCTTCAAACTTAATTTCAACTATTGAGAACTCAACTAGATTATCCTAGAAAATGATGTTTCGAATGAATTGTGCACTTTAAAGTTACGAAAACAGCGGGAGATGAAAAAGAACGAAGCATTGGGTCTACGCCAGGGTCCGGGTTGGCGACAAACGCCTTATGGAATAGCGACTCCGTGCTGACCCGAGGTCAACAGTCGAGGCTGTCTAGTCAACAGAGCGCAAGACCCACCACCATACCCTAGGCGCTCACCGATTCACATTCGATTATCCGGGCTAGGCCTGGCCGAACACTGCAGCCGAGTGATGAGCTTACTTGTCATATGAGCTTGTAGACATCATACCCATTCGACACAGTCGGTACATAAAGGGACTTGTAGGTGGACACTATGAGGGAGTCATTCAAGAACCGACCGTCGTAATAACCGATGGAATCTATGACTATCTCGCTGCACTCTCTTACCAGCGTTAAAATATACCTAGCGTGATTCTGATCGATGTAGTATCCACAATCGTATTCGACCTCTCGGCAGACGGCCTTGGATAGAGGTTATGAAAACCCTGCCACCCTGTTCCCGGGTGAAGTGGAAACTCAGAATGGCGGCCTTCCCCGCAGTTGAGTGCAACGTATATGTTTTGTCGACAGGGTATCCCAACCCACCGCCATACTGAGCAGCCACGAAGATGAAATATAGACCAGCCAGACGTGAGTACATCAGAATGAAGGCGAAGCTGAACCTGTATTCTCTACTGCGGTGTCGGGAATATCGTGCCATCAACGACGGTGACGCCAAGTCGCGTATGGTTTCCCTCAGCACAATGTGCCCGGAATGGTGCCCTATGGGGCCCGCGTCGACATTGGTGTTTTGCGCCCTCGCGCATTTTAGTTAAAATCATGCGAACCTTCTTACAAGCAGTTTCTCGATACCCAGCATCGAAACGAAGTACGAAGGATGGCAATCTCCTTAGTCAGAATTCACCGCCGTTCGTCGTTGTGCGGAGCCCTGTGGCATGGGCCGCGTCTGTGAGGTACTGTGCGGAGCACACAGCAGCAGGATAGCAAGAACGCACAAACTGAAGAGAACGACGTCCTATCGTGCAGCCATCACTGTCATCACCGAAAAGACTTTGCGGTGAGGGTTGAAGAATCAGTGCGACCCTTCTCAACCAATCCTACGTGATGCGAAGTGAGTTCCTAGACGGATGATAACTCCTGAACGATTCAGCACGCGTGAATCGGACGGGGCTCCCCACAACAAGGGTCGAGCAGGACCACATGCGTGGGCATGACAGACACGGCGAAAAAAGTAACCCGGCAACATCGAGCAACTCGAGAGAAGGCTGCTCTGAGATGCTTTTCATGGACACAATGGCCGACTGAAACATCGTCAGTCAATTCAAACCCGGAGTACTCTTCGCTGGGCATGCCTTGGAGTAGACCGTACGCGACCTGGCAATTGGCTAAGAGCGCACAACGTTATCGGCGTCGCTGACGGCGCACGGCTATCTTTCGTCAACCGCTTCGTCTTCAACGTCGTCATATATCAATGTACCTGTGCCTGGCTGGTCTGTTCTTCATCTTCGCGGCTGCTCATTGCGATTCTGATGCCTTCCTTGGTGCGACAGAAGGTTCCAATGGTGGACTCGGGTCCCCTGTTGATAAAATATACGTCCTCTACGACTCTCCTACGAAGAAGGCTCCCTATCCAAAGCATCCGGTTCACTCGTGAGCAGGGCGGCAGGGTATACATAACCCCTTACAAAGGCCGTCTACCCAGAGGCGAGTACGACTGTGGATACTATCTTTCCTCAGAGCAGCGGTGCCCCCAGGTATACGTTGAGGCTGGTGAAAGAATGCGATGAGATCGTTACGGATTCTGATGGTTATTACGACGAATATTTTCTCACTGGTTGCAACATCGAGAATGGCTACCAGTACCTAAATGTGCCCATCTCGCCCACTGGGTATGATGTCTACCAGCTGGTTCCGTCAGACTAAGGTGTCCGCGGCCGATGAGCCATTCCCTCTACGAGCTCGTCAAGGCGTTAGTCACCAACCTCTTACTCCTGGATTATGGGGATCATGAGGGATGCTCATCGTGATGTAGAATCATAGTATGATTTTACATTGCTCTTTGTAGCCTTTCATTTCCAATTTTTCAGCAGACGAAATTTACATCTCAGACACAATTTTTTTGAAGATTATCCGATATTGTCGAGTTGTATCACTGATCGAGTTCTCACCAGTTGCCGATGGATTTGAACCCGGAACCGCAGCACGATAACGGCCGCAGCTCAGCGCCTAGAGCCACGAACGAGCAACGCGTACAGACGAGCACGCACGGTGCGCTTGTCTTGACAACCACTGTGTGTAGCTGAACTGAGCCATTAGAACCGGAGCTGCAGCACACAGTGTGCTCAACAGACACCACCGAATCTGATAGATGATTATCGGTTCATTGATACATGACCCGGATCCGGGTCAGTTTCACGGTCCAGTTGGGTTCAACGCGACGGAGAGTCTCCAACTGAGCACATCGGCAAGAGTCTAAGCCGGAACCGTAAGCGTTGGACTGTAAACTCACACACACGTGGCAATATCTGCAATTAACATGAATCGTTCATCTGACTTGGATCCTGCTCAAAGAGTCGAAATTGAGTGGGGTAAGACAGGCCCCAAGCAGATCTGATGGTAACTCAACCGAGTCGTACGTAGAAAATGATTTCTGATATAGATAGTGTGAGCTGTTGCTGATTCAGAAAGTGGGAATGAAGGGCTATAAAGCAAAATGTATCACCGTCTTTCGCTGTATTACCCATGGCGATGCCGGGTTGGCGACAAACGCGTTGAAAAAAATTACCCCATGGACTAAGCTAATTTCGAGGAGCGTCAGATTACATAGAAGGAGGACGATATCCACCGGATTATCCTCGCTACGGACAGACTCAAGTGTGATGGATCGGGCCGGGATTGGCCGAACTGATAAGCTAACCGGTTATGGGAATCATAGCGTCCTGTAGACATCGTACCCAGTCGGTGCAGTCGGCACATAGAGGAACTCGTAGCTCGACTCTACATTACAACCACTGAGGAAATAGTCGTCGAAGTAACCGATAGAGTCTTCAACGATCTCCCTGCATTCGTCAGACAGCTTGATAGCATACCGGGCGGCGCCCTTGTGTTGAACAAGCTCATACCCACATTCGTAGTCGCCCCTTGGTAGATGGCCTTGAATAGATTTTATAAGAACCTTCTCACGACTAAATTCCAATCTTTCAATATCAGGCTCCTCAGTGGATAAAGAATAGAAATAGTACGTTTTACCAGCGAGAGATCCGCGTCCGGGCCCCAAGAGAACCCGAGGCTGCGCGGCGTGGCTCTCAAAGTGACGCTGGGCAGCGAATAAGATTAAATAAAGACCAGCTAGGGGCAGGTGCATTGAGGTGGGATAGAGTTGAAGCTGAATTGGTTAATGATGAGGTAAGCCGCGCGCCATCAATGACGCCGACGAAGTTGTGCGCTCTTAGCCAGTTGCCAAGTCGCGTGCTGTCTTCTCCAGTGCATGGCCAGGGAATGGAAATCCGGGTTTGAATCGACTAATCTGTTTCAATCGGCTATTGCGTCCAGTCTTGATCAAGGAGAACATCTCAGAGAAACCTCCTGTCAAGTTGCTCCGTAATGTCGGATTGCAAATCTCCCGTGTCCATCATACCCATGCATGTATTTCTGCTCGATCCACGTTGTGCGGAACCCTGTGCGATTCAACTTTTGGCCAAGCGTGCTGAGTCGTTCAGGAGGTATTGAACCGCCTACGGATTCATTTCGTATCACATTGAATTGCGTGAGAAACGGCGCACTGATTCTTCAACCCTCACCGCAAACTGTATGGGTGATAACAGTGATGGCTGCACGATTGGAAGTCGTTTCTCGAATTTGTGCGCTCCTTCTGTGCGCTCTTGCTATCCTCTGTACCCAAACGGTTCCGTGACTTGACGCCGCCCGATAATAACATGAAAGCTGCTTCAACTAGGGGCGCATGGTCAGTGGTGACTACTACGCGCGTTCAGGTAGCACACAGTCCGCATGACCACTGTGATGTGCCACCTTTACTACGTTATAGTAATCCCCTAGCCTGTTGTCATGCCACACTGAGTGTGGCTATTCGAGACGGGGTCCAAAGTATAAGAATACTGATCTCGTCGAGGTGAACGTTTGTTCAATAACATGACGAGGAACGCACGTGTTCACTGGGACTAACCGACGCACAGCGAACAAAGGCGCACAGGGAGCAGCGTGGCTACGCAGCAGCAATGGCCTATTGCTAGAGACCATAGAGACAGCCACCAATAGAGGTGGCTGTCTCTGTAGTGCAGAATCTGAACCATGGTGCACTGCGGATAACTCTGCCGCCCTCATTAACGACGCCGTATTCCCTTCACCTCGTTGAAATATCGACTATTTCAGTTTTACTCTATTCAATCTGAATGTACGTGCGACTGGCACTGTCAGTGACAAGTATATACTGCATTCTCGTGGCGGCTCAGTGTAACTCCAAAGTTTCACTCCGTAAGAAAAAAGGTCCTGCACATGTTCGCGATTTTCTCAATAATAAGACGTACGATTTCTATTGCTCTGGTACCCACGAGCCAGACATTGAGAGATTACAATTTACTCGTGATATGGTATTGATATCTCCTTTCCGAGGCCGCCTGCCAAGGGGCCTGTACGAGTGTGGCTACGACGTTGTCCGGCACCCCGGTTTCCCCGGGTACATCATGACGCTGTCAGATCGATGCGGCGAGATCATCACGGACTCTATCGGTTACTACAACAATCGGTTTCTGAGTGCTTGTCTGATAGAATATAACTTGGAATTCGTCCACGTTCCAACTGTACCCACTGGGCATGATGTCTACAAGCTCATACGAAATTTGTGACCGGCTGCTTCATCATCCTACTGTAGTGTGCGGCCAGTCGCTGCACAGGTCATCAGGTATGAGCCTGTGCGAACTCAGGTTCTTGCGATGGATTTCGTGCTCAGCCGGCGCCGTAGCCTGATGTCCTCGAAATCTGCCCAGCCCGATCTCGACATTTTCCTGAAAAATTTTTCTTTCAGGCGCTTGTCGCCAACTCGGCATCATTGTGGGTTATGACTCTGCATTTTGTTGCTGAGCCTTCTATTCCCGTCTCGTACATTACCATTTACTTGCATACATCCCATTGAGCCTCACTTGTACAATCTACTTGATAACACATGTCTCGCTTGAGTTGACACGCGTGTGTTCGCGCGCACTAGAAATGGTTAGAGAACTTCCTACTGGAAACTCCACAGGAATGTTCCTTCGCTACGGACAAACTTTGAGAAGCCCCAGTCTCCTTGTTGAAAACGTCGCTGAAGCAGCCTTCAAGGCAGCATGAACCTCAAGCAGCTGATGGTTTAAAGAATCCTTCTTAAGATTCTTAAAGGAGGATTTTGAAAGCCGTTAAGGCAAAATTTGGCGGTTTCACGCGTGAGAAGCTCAAGAATGCTTCTTTAAAGAGAATTTTGAAGTAGACCCCAGGTCTTTTCGATACCACCACAGTCTTCGCCACCGCTGCCGCCGGTAGCGTTGCTGGCTCCAGAATCAGTGTAGCTTTCGAAAGCAACACGAAACTGAAAGTTCTGCGTGCGGGATAGCCTACCCGCACGCAGAACTTTCTATCCCGGATAGATATTCCCGTTTCAGGTTCACACACCCAACTTCGCTCGCCTGGTCGAACTTGATGATTCCGTCGTCGTTGAGATGGCTCTCCTGCACAAGTACCGACACTTTGTGTTTCACACACACCAGCGATGTGCGTCGAGGGCAGTTCAAGAGAAGGCTGGGTCGTGCGAGTGTCGGGCCGAAACTATCGGCAGTTAACCGGTTTACGGTGAGTAAGTCCTGATAATATTCATTAGTAGCGTCGAAGAACGCTCAGGACGTCGGAGATGCTCTTCTTTGGTTCTGCCATTCAATCGCTAACCCAGTTACTTTCTCTCATAATGTCGCCCCGCAGCTTCGTCCTTCTCGTCTGCATCGCCCAGGCCCTCGCGACGGATGAGAGGACCCCGCCGTTGCCTTTCGAATGCGACCAGTACTGTGACTTCTACGAGCCGGGTTCCTACTGCAAACACTGGCAGAACCCTCCTGTTTGCTTCAAGATCGATATCCCCTGTTACTGCAGCGACCTGCCCACCAGTCAAAAGCCGGTGTCTACCACTGAGGAGCCTGCCAGCACTACCACTGAGGTGTGAAAGACTATAATCATCTTGTGGATCACAGAACTCATTGACTCCTGTGTGCGATTGGTCATTCAAGTGGGTTCGTGAACTGATTGGATGTTGGGTTGAGATGCGGGAACAGCACTGGCTCCCGTTCCTGCGAAGATTGACGGGGAGTTCAATAACCTAGGTCCATAACTCACGCACCATCCTGCGACCCCATCTAACTGGCGAAGATTAACCTCTTCGCGAACTTGCCGCACTTTTTTGTGTCTGCCATTGTATGTAGCGCCCTGCAGGTTTCCAATCACCCGGGAGCCTACTCAGCAACGATGCTGCTCGTCAACGCTTGTTCGCTCTTTCTTAGAACGGTGTTTAGTGATTCGCTCTGGGACTTCTGTCACCTGTAAATGAAAGCGAGCGCCATTAGTTCTTCGCCTTCGATTTGTGTCGGGTAACTGCGGTCTTGTTCTCCCTGAACTGGGCCGTCCGTTGTAAGACCGATTGCACGAAGGAGGCTTGTCGCGCTGACTTCTCAACCAACTCATTACTTGCAACACTATTAGGACTCTGTTACTCATTATGCGCCGATCGTCCTGTGTATGCGTGCATAGCTGATTCCCTCGAGAGTCTAAGCTTGCGGAAGTAGAAGACTTTATACTCCTTCTCGCCTTGCGTTGACTATGAGCAACAACGGAGAAGCAACAGACTCCTAATGTAGGAGGTCTCCGAGCACCTCCCCGTATCGATAAATCACAACGCGTTTGTTGCTTGAACGGTCCCCAAAGATGCACCCGAGTACGGCCAACCTATATTTCTATCATCGATATTCATGATAGTATTATTTGATCCGTCCGTCCTCTTCGCGCAACCCACGAGGCTCTTCTTAAAGACAGATTATTTGCGGAGGAGGAATTTCACTGTACTCTTCCCGACTTCGCGGATGAAAGACTCTACCCGGAATGATCTTGCTTTTGTACTTGGCCGGTAAAATTTTCACGCTACTTTTTACCGTAAAAATGTAGCAAATTCTATGAGGTTCGAAAGCGGATGAGTTCGTGTTTTCGTCCTCCGTGTGCGCAGCACTGACAACGCAAGTAATGGAATTGGAGCACATCAAAGGAATGATCAATGCCATGGTACAGCAGGCCTGGTAAACTCCCGTCTAAGAGCTCGGAAGCCTCTGTTTTGTATGCTGAGCACCTGACCAAGAAAAGGAAAACAAGGACAGTGACGATGCTGAAGCGTCCGATTTTATAGGCGACTGTGATGGGTGTTTGTGTGAGTTTCAAGTCCAACGCCGAGAACCGGCTTAGTAAGACTAGCACTGATGTATCTTGTCTCAAGAGGTATGAGTTAAAGGCGAGTTTATTGAGCACAGATAGTAGCGCTCAGGCAGAGGGTAGGACAGCCCTAAGATACTTTCTCTCCTCCCGGCAGGATTCGCTTCCACAACTGGGGTGGCTGTGCACTACTACGAACACTAGCTCTTCCCACAGTGTGTCGACCACAAGCATCATCTCCGAGACTCGAGAAGTCCATATCCTAGAACTTGACTTCCCTCATGCCGAGGTTAACACTCTCAGTCTCCTTAACGGGTGCTCATTAGGATTCCCTAGAACGAGATGGGTGAAAAGGCACTGGACGAAATTATACTGGATCAGTTGGGTGACCCCGAACAAACGCTGACTAGCCTGAGAAACTCTAAAGAACTGTTAAAATGGCCTTCGCCAGTGCGCAAGATCAGGAAAAAACTGGCCCCACCCCAGCGTTGTGCATACCAACGCCACAGAGCGTCCTCAACTGAGCACATCGGCAAGAGTCTAAGCCGGAATCGGCCTTGGGTTAATAACTCCACACACACCAGCGTTGTGCGTCGCAGGTGATTCAAGGGAAAGGCTCGATCGTGTGAGTGTCGCAAGCCAAACGGCCTGGGGTGCGCTAGTCAAGATGAAGTGTATTCAAAACGTCAGCCAAAAAGAGATGCTTTTCTATTCTTCCGCCATTTAGACTAATCGTCAATTTTCTTTTCACATAATGACCGTCCGCAGCTTCGTCCTTCTCGTCTGCATCGCCCAGGCTCTCGCGACGGATGAGAGGACCCCGCCGTTGCCTTTCGAATGCGACCAGTACTGTGACTTCTACGAGCCTGGCTCCTACTGCAAGCACTGGCAGCATATTCCTGTTTGCTTCAAGATCGATATTCCCTGTTACTGCAGCGACCTGCCCACCAGTCAAAAGCCCGTGCTTCCCACTGAGGAGCCTGTCAGTACTACCACTGAGGAGCCTGGCACTACCACTGAGGAGCCTGCCAGCACTACCACTGAGGAGCCTGCCAGCACTACCACTGAGGTTGATACCAGTTCTGAAATTACAACTGGAGCCTCAACAACTTCAACGGGCCCTCGAGCTTGCGACCAGTACTGCGAGTCCGTTGCGACAGGCAGTTTTTGTATGACTTACAAGCTCCCTAATCTGTGCTGGGGAACTGAACAGCCTTGCAGTTGCGAGAGCCCCTGATTTCCTTGTCTACCATATAATTCTCATTGACTCCTGTGTGCGACTGATCTTTCGATTGGGTTGATAAAGTGATTAGGATGTTGAGTTGTGCCAATCGACGCTGTACCATTCCACCGCCGGAATAAAAGAAGTTTATCGTGTTCACGCTGGGACTGAGGGAGAAGTTCAAGCAACTACTTCCATAACTCACAAGCAATTTTGCAACCGCGTTCAATGGGTGAAGGTTAATCTCAGGACTTTCTTCACGATGCTTAACTCAGCTCCGCGGGTTTGAAAAAACTACCCGAAGTGCTCCCGCTTTCGAGTTTGGCCGGTAAAAATGTGGCGAAAAGTGGAAATGTTCGAACGCGGATGACTTGTGTTAGTGTCTGTGAACGTATTTGAAAAACTGAAAACGCAAGTAATGGAATTGGAGCACATCAAAGGAATAATTAATGCCATGGTACAGCAGGCCTGGTAAACTCCCGTCTAAGAGTTCGGAAACCTCTGTTTTGTATGCTAAGCACCTGACCACGAAAAGGAAAAAAAGAACAATCACGATTCTGAAGGACCTACCCTTCCAGTGAAGGAGGTTGGGTTGGTATCTGTCCCCTTTCGAGCAACGTTATAAGGATACCTGAAAGGAAGAGCCCTGAGGTAATTCGCGGCGTATCCAAGGTTGACTTCTGCAGAGCTCGAATTCGCGCCTGTCGCAAAGCCGCATCCGCCGGGCTAGACGACACCGACTCTAGTAAGCAGGGCATTGACGAGTGCCGCTCCTGAGGAGAACTGATCATGACCGATGGATCGCTGCACTGACCATTGACTGGGGAGCAGCCGCTTTCAGGCTTCCGACTAGGGTCCGAGCGTCCGAACTGACGGGCGTCAGAGCCTCGACTCGAGCGTTGTAGATATTACGACACTCGTTACACCTGGAACATCAGCACATGGGTCAACGCTCTTGTGGAAGGGGCGTTCATAGCGGCAAACTAGCCTTTTTCATTTGAGCTGGTTTTTGGAATCGTTCCCCTAGTTCGCACGCAACCTGGGCCAGCGGGATGTGCTTGGCGCTTACGTATACAGTTTTACCGTTACTAAGCAGGATATGAGGTTCATAATACCAATGACCTACTTAGTAATTAAATTGAAGACACTAATCTTCGCTATGAATAATAGAGAAATAAAGACATGTGGACTGGCAGTGGGTAAACTGATAAAATGCCCATAGCCGTTATGGCATAGCGTATGTTACACAGTCCCCGCCACCTAAAGACTGTATTTGCTTCGGCCGGGCTGACGCGCTCACTGTCTCCGAGCAATAAGCTTAGATTGCTTATCTGAGGTTCTTAACTACAAAAATTTTACTTTACATTTGAGTCGAATGATCGCATGCTTCGATACTAACGATTGGGTAGCGGCAAGATACTCATCAATCGAGTGGCTATTAATACACACCCAGTTCGACCAACCTGTCTTTCCACCACCAAGAAGTGTCACTAGGGTGCTGACTGCACACTCTGATCGCCCTCGGGAACTGAGCAAACACTGTGTACCAAGATCCTGCTATGACCGCTGCCTCACCCCTCTTTCATCAACAACCATCTTCGTGCCCTCATTAGCAACCCGGCCGCAATAGGGCGCCGCGAAGGCCTCCGCCTCCCACTGTAGCTCGACTGAAGTTGGCAGGTTTGGTCGTTCTTGAAGGAGTTTTATTCAGAGAAGAAGAGCAGCTCTGCCAAGCCTTTTGAGAGGCAACAGCCTGAGACCGAACGGGAGTTCTCTGTTCGACGATGATGCTTTCCACGAGGGGTCACCTTGAGTGCCGGCAAAGAGCTGACGGTCGGGTAGGGTGTATCGGCCCGGAAGGGTGAATGACAGTTGCAGGAAGGCCGTGTCCAAACTCATAGTCGTCGGGCGAGGGTGGTGAAAATGCAAAGCCTCCGAGGATTGAACCCTGGGCCTGCGGGTGAAGACTGAGCTGCTCGCCCCACTCATCTAACCGACAGTCGAACTCTCTCAGAGCCATTCTGCTCAGCCCTGCAGATCTCACGCAGGCGGTACCACTGATCCCATAGCACAACACAAAACACTATCACCAACTGAAACTTATCAAGCATGTCGCGACTAACAGTCAACGCAGCCTCTTCAACGCCCCACAGACCGCCCGTTGGACCCCTCTAGGGCTGCTGTTTTCTCTTCCGCGCCACCACGATGACCTTCTCATCCTCGTCCTTCTGCCCGACCGCGTTGCTCGTGACCAAATCGATGGTGCCCCCAGCCAGAGGGGGTCAAGGGAGCTTCCTCGCCCTGCGACGCATGAGCGCGTGAATGTCAGAGTCAACCTAAGATACCCACCTCAATATCGTCATCCCAGCCGACTGGCAAATCGTACTCTTGACGAATGCGTTCGCGTATGAGGCGTCTCCTAAACTCAGAACCTATTCGCTTTCGCACGACGCGAGAAGGGCAACCACCTTCGACTGTAGAAGCTCTCTCCAGGCGTGAGACAGGACACCGAGTAGATGAACGCAAGGAGTATCAACACATTCATGGTGAATCCAGAAGGGTCCTGAAACGACCGAGCAAATGAGGTTGGAAAACGACGACGAGCATGTCAAGGAGAATGGTTGAATAAATCAACAACGGACCTCTTATTTAACGGGTGACCACTTTACCGCGGAATTTTCAAGGACAGTGTCGGACACAGTGTTTCGCCGAAAATTTTCTCACTATTAATAATGGATTTTTGCGGCTTCCCATTATTGCTCTTCCTGAAATTATTTCCTGATTTGAATTGCACCCCTGGTCAGGAGCGGTGAAAGTTGTGGTATCAAATAACTCAAAGAATGATCGCACAACAGCAACACAGCGGTTCAGTTTTATCAGCCCAAATACTTTATAATGATGAGGTCGTTCAATTGCCTTCCACGAATCCAACTTAACGTGGATAAGACGATCAGGAGAACGCTCTTGGACCTCAGGAGAGGCAGTCTGTCGTACACCCCAAAAGCTGGCCAAATCTACCACCGCCGACGGAAAGTTTTTCTCAGAATAAACACGAAATCTCTCAACCCCCCGACCCCTCATCACCTTAGACGGGCTGACGAAAAATTTGTTAGCCGCGTAAGGGCCCAGTTTCCAGTCCTTCGGCGGCATCCTGCCCTGATCAAGCTTCTTGTGTGCCTGTGCAAAGCTGACAAGCTCATGGGGCGAGGAGAACTATCGAGAGCTATTGAGATCGACAGCAAGATACAGCTGATACCACACTTCGCCCGCATCACCTGGAACCGAGGGTCGCTCTCCCAGCTAGCGCCACCCTTGGAGGCAGCGCGACCAGCGCCTTGCGGACCGAATGGCGCGGCGTCGTACTTGGCCGCTTCACTCGAGTTGGCGAGGCCTCGAACAGCTACTCGAGAGACGGATGCTAGTCTCGATCGATGATGCTGTGCTAACATCGAAAGCTGAGTCAATCGGTGGGAATCTTGAGGTCACCCTTGTCTTTCACGGAAAAACTCGGAACTCCTTCGTCTACCGGACACCATTTACATGCAACATCATCCAAAAAATCTGAATAAATACACTAACAATAAAGAGTAAAAAATCTATCAAAATAAATCCGCAAGTACCCCTCAAGCAGTGGCGCTCGGCGAAAGCATTTCTCTCAAGAGGTCGTAGACGGTTTGCAGCTCCTCCCTGACCAGGGCGATCACTCGGGGAGGTGGCAAGAGCTTCAACAGCCAAACTGTCCCATTCGGCGGCGCGCTCGGGCGCAGACGAATGCCTTCCAGAGTGATAAGGGAGCCGAAATCATCACCGGCCGACTTCATGGAGATCTTCTATCCTATCGCGGTCATGATCAGCTTGAAGGTGCCAACAGCTGCCCGATGAACGCTCAAGGGACAAGTCGGGCAGCTGGAGGGAGGGCTTGCGGGGGCCCTTGGTGGACCACATGTTGAGTTGCACTTGCCGTCCTCGAGACTGTGGGTTGGTGACTAGATCGCCGAAACGTACTCTGGGTGGTCGCTGCCATTACCACCGTTATGGTAATAACCTGGCTCGGGCGAAGGCAGGCCAAGGTCCTCGGTCGCGTCAATTTTCAGCTTCACTGGGTGAGTTAGACTGGTGGGGCTGTCCGAACCCAAGAAACATCACCCAGGAACCACCGATAAAACAGAGACGGTATCCAGGGTTGACCCATGCATGATACGGAATTCGTATAGCTTGGCGGACCTCGGAGAAATAGGCTGACAGCCAGACTGCCCGTTCGGCGAAGTAGCACTTCCTAGAAGACACCGTCGTCCACCCCTCCACCCCCTTCACCGTAAATTCACGCCAGCCGTTGTAGCGTTTAATATCAGCGTAGCGAGACATCTCAGAACCGAAGTCCGGCGTCATTTATCATCGTTACATGCAGCGACAACAGCCCCTCAGCGCCGAGGGACTCTCTTACATGAGCCTCCAAGCGTTGCAGGTCACCAAGGCCGCGGATCTCCTCCCGACTAGTGTAGTGCCCGGCCGGGAGCTTAGCCTGGATTTTTGGAGCGAAGATTGACCGAGCAAGTAGTAGCACGGAGAGAGCTCTCATCGACAGAAGTAATGGCAACCTGAAGGGGCGTTCAGGATGTAGAGAACCAACTGAAAATGATGAATGAATAATCGTCTTTCAAGTTTTGCTGTGTCCTTCATAGCGTGACGGTAGGGCGCAGTACTTCCATAATACATTTTTACGCATACCGGTGGGGAAGGGAATTCCGTTGTACCTCAATAATAAGGCGTTCAATCGCCCGGTCTGTTTCTACGCAACTCGCTCCTTGTAGTTAGAAGAGCAAGAACAGCTTTTCTCGGGGATTTTCTTCGTTTTAATGAAAGGCTCTTCACTCCAGTCAGTCTTGGTGACTCCCATTCATCATCGCCTCTCGTTGTTTTCTGATAACCACATCCGCGAGTTTCCTACTCCTATGGCAACAATCCTATTGAGCTTACGGCGATCTTGATTAGACCGAGATCCTAGGCATTCGTTTTCAGCGAAAGCGAACAAAGGCTTTACGAGGGCTCCAATAACAATTAGTACATCTGAGGTCTTCCAAGGCCAGCGGCTTCATGTGGACCGTCCCAAGCTGCAATCATGCCGAAGAAAGGCGATCGACGAGGCACTCGATCGGCAGTTTTTTTGAGTGGAAACGGAATTATACACGTCTGACATGGTAGATTATACGGAGTGGCTCGATTGGCAGTGTAGGTTAGAGAGGCACTTGTGGGTAGGAGACGGCCGTCAACGACGACATTTGTCACCGTCTCGTGCGTTGCTCGGGTTCGATCCCGGCATATGTGAGAATGGAGTCGGGGGAGTGGCGGTGACGATGGGAGGAGGATGCCTGCTATCAACAGAAGGAACATCATCCGATTCATCATAAAGATACGAAGTCGATGACTTAGACTTGGCCTTGGCCTTAGTCTTAGGTCTAGGGATTCTAGACGCGTTAGATGCGTTAGACGCGATAGACTCTGAATCACCAATCTTATTAGATCTAGTCACAACCATCCCGACTATTCTCAGCGCGACAAGATAAGTCTGATACAATTACTAGGATAAGCAGATGGTCAGTGATGACTCACGATAGTCAATCAACGACCAGATGCAGACGATAGAATCCGAAGATTCAAGACTCTAAATCGGAGTTAGATCCAATTCGAAGTTCACTTAATCGTAGATCCATCAGTGCCGGATATCCGAAACGGTTGGATATGAGGCGTGCGCCATCATAGATGCGCCGATAAAAATGATGCAAGAACGTGTGATATTCGCTCCGCTTTCCCGGGTTGCCACATTCCCCGCGAGCGATCCTCAAATGGTACTTGCATCGTGATGATAACATTACGATATAAATAGTCAGATACAATGGGCGATGTGCCCGAAGAACAGATACACAAAATAATAATTCTACGATCTGGGGTATAGATTATCTCATCATCCTCATCGTCTGATATTCATCTGAGATGGATCTCTCGATACTTTGTCCTCGACCTTGATGAAGACGTAGAGACTTCTCCGACCCAGATAGGATATAGATACCAATCAGATCAATCTCCAGAACTTCGCCCTTGATACAGAGGAGAAGATGACCTTGGGGACACAGAGGAATAGATACCTGAGGCTACTTCGAAATGAAGGTTGCGATAGATGCAATGCGAAGCGCATAGGCAGCGGCTGATCACGGGGAATAGTAGCAAATCGATTACGTGATCGATAGAAGGAGCCAAGCGCAGAAGCAAGGATCATATCACAGAACTTCGAAGGAAGATAACCTCAGTCAAGCATAACAATACAACCGGCCAAACTCGATGTGGACGAAATAGATCACGCTAATAGCTAACATACACAGCGGATACTCAAGCAGGATAGTAGCTCAAGGTAATTCAAGTGATCCGATGGTCTCCTCGAATCACCGATACCTAAGCTATAGTACAGCTTGCTACTCAGAGATCGATGTCGTCTAGTCGTCGCAATGCTAGATCCGCATCTATAGGGCTGGGCCAGATGATAGCACTTGTACAACCTAGCTTGCTTTTTGTTGATGTCACCGTCATGGGCCCTTTCTTCATCCCGATCGGAGAAGGCGATGATGTCGACATCACGGATACTTCTCCACCTTGATCGCGATGCCACAATGCCTTGATCTAGCGGTAGTGGGGTCAGGGTAGAACCGGCAGCCAGTGGAACCATTCTTCTCTGATGTCGACCTCTTGGTTGAACTCGATCTTGGAGAGGTGATACCTGAGCTTCGTCAACGTCGTTGATGTCATCGATGTCGTCATGATCAATGTCGTTCGTGATGTTATCATCTTGAGTTGATTGGTTGTTGGGGACGGCGGGATAGTCACCAATAGATGGAGGGTTGTCTTCATCAGATGAAGGACCCTCGCCTTGTTGTGTTGAGTGGGGATGGTCATTGGAGGGTTGATCTTCGGGAGCATCTTTGATGATAGGATCAGATGCAGGTCGTTGTTGATCTCGTTGTTGTGTACCATCAATTAACCCGTCGTCTCCAGAACTCGATGATGGTGGCGTTGTAGTAGATCTTCTCCACTCTTCAATAGTATTGTCGATGGGGTCTTCAGTCTTCACCTCTCGGACAAGTTGTAGATCACAAACCTTACTGTCGGCGGGCTCGATGAACTTGATAGCACCACGGTGATCAACATAGACACGTTGGCCTCGTAGCGGTTGATCTCGAACTAGATACTCAGGATGCGTAACATCCTTGGAAGATACTAGATGCAACCCGTGACCATTGAATAGTTGATCTCCTGAAGAGTCGTCGTAGTCGTGGTCGTCCTCGATTTTGGTGGGGTTCGGGTCGTCAGAGTCATCAGTATCACAGAGGCTTAGTGGTGATGTTGAGCTAGATGGTCTACAGTTAGATCTTTCCCATATCTTGTTGTTAGACAAGATAAGCTCGGGGGCCACCGACGTGGTTTTTGATGTAGGAACCTTATTGCTGATAGGCCAGTTGATGTCGTCGGAGTCGACGTCATCCTCAAGATACTTCTTCGAAACCCTCAGACCCGTGATGGCGTTGGTCTCAAGTTCATCGGCCTCGTCGATGGCCTCGTCGGGAGGGTCGCCGATGGAACCAGTGTCTCCTGGTGGTGGATCAGGATGCGGGGGAGTATCAGATAGTCTGGTAGTTGAGCATGTCGCCGTTATGTCACCCTTGTCGAGGATACGGATGGCATGAGTGGTAGGTTGATGAGTGATAGATACCTCGTCCGCATCTGATGCAGTCTTGGACTTCCGGCCTCGAGCTGACTTGGATATAGTCTTGTAGATCTGGCTGTGGAAGGACGAGCTGAGATCTTCTATACCAGTGAAGACGATAGGGCCAGTCACGGTGAACACGATAGCACATTGGAGTTGTTGCAGTGCGGGACAACCTAAGATGACCGGGCTTGATAAGGTGTTACCAGTCACTGCAAAGCGCTCGTTGATCTTGATATGCTTGGTCTGGACAGGTAAACTGACGAAGCCGATGATCTGCATGCTATCCGTGTTAGCCACCTTGACATTAGATTTGGTCTTTTTCGGGAAGGTAGGGCAATCAGCGCCGAAGATCTTCTGAAGAGTACCGATGGCGATTAATGAGATATCAGCACCGGTATCGAAGAGGACTGGTCTTGTCTCAGGCCCTATCTTAACGATGCCAACGACGATATCACAACCAGTTGATGCCTTGGATGATGAGCATGACTTAGGCGTAGGTAGACCATTGTTCTCGGATCTGTGTTGGATCACACTACACAGTTGGATACAGTTTGAGATAGTCTCAGTAGCCGTAGTCAAAGTGCTCGTATCATGAAGCATCGTGATGGTGTTAGTCTGATTGTCGTTGGGAATATCTTCGTCACTCGATTCTTCTGGCGCATCGTTGTGGTCATTGGGGTCGATACCAGAGATCTTGACATTGGGTGTTGTGGGGGCTGATGTCGGTAGATCGGTTGTCGTTGATGATGTCGTGGCTTGGGCAGTCCCGCTAGGTTTGCCTTTGCCCTTAGACGATGCCTTCCCTTTACCCTTGGATCCCTTGTTCCGCGATGTGGAGGTAGGTAACGGATCCGGGCACACATAGGCTAGGTGACCTTGTCGACCACAGCGATGACAAGTAGCGGTAATCGATACGTTGCACTTATCGATACCGTGAGTAGGATTACCACACCGAGAGCACCGATCGTCCTTCTTGCCGATATCATTCATACAATCTCGTGCTGGGTGTCCATCTTGTAAGCACCGATAGCACGTGATAGATTGTTGATCTCGGACAACCGCGTAGACGTAGTAGGTGTCGTCGTCTGGCTGATTGGAGCCATGCAGATACTCAATATCTTGATCTTCTTCAACAGTGTCGGTACCCACGATGTGGTTGACAGTAGTATTGTGTCGTTGATCAGGGAGTCGTCCACCATATAGTCTTAGAGTAGCAGGATCTACTTCCTTCTTGGTTGATCTGGAAGATGTCTTCTTACGGCGATCATACTTGACCAGTAGCCGTTTGAACTCGGTGTAGTCCACTCGGTGATCGTCAACGTCGCGATCCATCTTGTCTCGTAGACGATCGCTGAGCAACCCATCGTAGAGTCGTCGTTTGATGACGTTGTCCAAGATACCAACACCGAGTAGGCACAGTTGATTCGCAGAGCTATCAAGCCGAGCGATGAACTGTGTTATAGACTCTTTAGGATCTTGCTGAAGATGGTTGAAGTCATGTTGCAACCGCATCAGAGCTTCTTGATCACTAAAGCAGTCGTTGATCTTGTTGATGAGACGGTCCCAGTGTAGATCGTAGTCGAGATAACACTGAGCAGGTGGAGGTTCATCACGAACAAGATCGTCCCATACAGATTGTATGGTGTTGAGCCGGGCAAAGGTGTAGCGAACTACATTCCTCTGACCGATAGTCCTCTTGAAGATCTCCTGAATCCAAGCGACACCAGAGCGTTGATCATCAGCTCCACGATAGGGGTTCTTGATAGAGAGGCCCTTGGCGGTAGTGATTACACCCTGATAGTCTTTGTTGGAGATCTCACGCTTGCATACCGATCGCTTACAACCCGGACAACGGTCGTAAGCGTAGTTGCCGAATAGGTTGGGAGGTCGATACATCTTACCAGCCGTTACACCTAGTAGGGGTCGTAGGTTAGGATACGGCCTGGGTAGACGTTGACCAGTCGCAGATGATGATCTAGAAGATGATGAACTGGATCTCTGATTCCTTCTCTTGCGTCGATGACGATGGCTTCTTCTTGAGCGGTTAGATCGCTCGTCATCTGAGCTTGATGAACTCGAAGATGGGTCAGATGGTGCCGGACTTCTTCTTCTAGATTTAGTTGTAGTTCTGCGAGGCGGCAGATCTTGTGGTCCACGAACATGATGAAGATCATCGCGTTGGGGACCTCTATCACCACCGGGTAGGGAAGATGGAGGGAAGTTAACATCGTTGATGCTAACGGGGTTGATAGGACGGTGTTCTACTGGGAGATAACGTCCAACCGGAGGATCGTTGACGATGGGGTTGACGATTACTCCATGGGGTTGTTGAGGACGTTGATCATCCGTTTGACCGCTTCTAGGATAACTAGTAGACGAACTAGTAGGAAGGATAGAACCAGGGATAGAGACAGAGTGTCTGTGGCGTTGTTGAGAATCATGATGGGGTTCAGACACTGTCATACCATGCTTGATCGCGAGAAAGGAGTGATCTTGCATAGAGTTCTCGATGATACGGGGGTGACTCAGGAAGATCGGTCGTAGATGTTCGTCTTGTAAAACCGAGTTGACCAACTCTCTATCTTGAGTGATCATCTCCAAATACAGATCGTTGTACAGGATGTCGTCACTAGCTCGCAAGCTTGATAGAATGGTTTGACGTAGACGATGTTCACGACCATCTTCTTGGTAACCGAGTCGTTGTTGTGGAGGTTGTCGATCTTCTTGTGATCCAAGTCGTCTCTGTTGGGAAGACAGATCGTGGGAACCGTTGGCCTCAGTGAAAGTCGTTCTCTGTCCGCGTAGTTGAGGATGTTGGACATGGCCGCCTGACCGTTGATCACGATATTCATGATGATCGTGATGTACAGACGATACTTGGCGGGGCTGTCGATCATTAACCATAAGGGATCTTTGTTGATGACGTTCTTGTCCAATCCTCGACGGGAGAGGTACTAGACCCACAGGCTCTGTCGTTCCAGGATGTCTTCCGGTAGAGATCTGTGTGGATCGGTGCGCACTCTGCGCTGGGTGAAGATGACCATGACCACGTAACGATGAAGTACCATCTGGATGTCGTTGTGCATGTTCAGACCTTAAATCGATGTAATCGTTATCGTCATTAGATTGTCTTCGGGTAGATTCCTGTTCCAATTGGCGTTGATCTGGATGTAGATGAACCGTGTCATAGACCTGGAGATCGGGTTGAGGACGATGTTCTCGTACAAGAGACGGACGATCCCTGCACGGTGGATCGTCGAGATCTCGAGCTTGGAGTGGAGAATACCAACCGGGGAACGATAGACTCTTACGCAAAGAGTCGTCTTCTTCGTGTAGATGAGAGGATGGTACGGTAGACACGTGATCCTTACGCAAAGGATGCACACCGTCAGGTCGGAGAGAAGGTCCCGATAGAGATGCCCTAGGACTCCTACGCGGTGAGTCCGCTCCTTCGACGTGGAGATCGTCGACCGAAGGATTGGTCAGTTGATCCCTACGCAGGGGATCCGAGTCTCCAGCACGAAGTGAGGGGTCCAATACCGAGGGTGGATCCTTACGCAAAGGATCGCTATCTCCTTGTTGGCGGTGTTGGTCAAGTACCAAATTAAGATCCTCGCGCAGAGGATCACTCTCATCACCTTGAAGAGGATGTTCTTGTCCAGATGGGAGATCCTCGCGCAGAGGATCAGTACCACCAGCTCGTAGAGAATGTTCTTGTACCGAGGTAGGATGATCTTTTAGAGAGAGATCATCGGGGTCTTCAACATGTTGATCATGAGGTAGACGTTCATCATCTTGATCGGTAGAGCCAGACGATTGGGCGGGAATCTTCATCCCGGTAGAATGTGAGAATGGAGTCGGGGGAGTGGCGGTGACGATGGGAGGAGGATGCCTGCTATCAACAGAAGGAACATCATCCGATTCATCATAAAGATACGAAGTCGATGACTTAGACTTGGCCTTGGCCTTAGTCTTAGGTCTAGGGATTCTAGACGCATTAGATGCGTTAGACGCGATAGACTCTGAATCACCAATCTTATTAGATCTAGTCACAACCATCCCGACTATTCTCAGCGCGACAAGATAAGTCTGATACAATTACTAGGATAAGCAGATGGTCAGTGATGACTCACGATAGTCAATCAACGACCAGATGCAGACGATAGAATCCGAAGATTCAAGACTCTAAATCGGAGTTAGATCCAATTCGAAGTTCACTTAATCGTAGATCCATCAGTGCCGGATATCCGAAACGGTTGGATATGAGGCGTGCGCCATCATAGATGCGCCGATAAAAATGATGCAAGAACGTGTGATATTCGCTCCGCTTTCCCGGGTTGCCACAGCGCCACGAAATTTGATCTTTCAATTTGGACGTGATTGTGACGTATCTTATTACACCCTGGCATATTATAGGTTAACCTTCGTACGACACTCTACAATGAGCTCGAAGATACGTTTCGTATCTTTCGCTTTCGTCATAGCCTAGAGTCGACCTTGGATTCTCCCCAGGAATTATCGAACTAGATTTAATTCTTCTTCGTGTTTAGTTTCAGTTGGACGGGATTGAACGCTGGAAAAATTTCCCGAAAAATCCGTAAAATTTATTTTCGTGAAAAAAATTTTTACGCTACAGTCCCTCTACTGACATGTCATCTCAAAATTCCGGCCCGCGGGATAGAGACGAGGGAGAAGGAAAGCCGAACGAGGTAGGGTATCTTAGGTTGATGCGAGTAAGATACGGAAAGGTTGAAGCGTGCATTTGTTCAGGGACAGAATGAGGTCGTCGGAGAGGGCGGGTCAGCGGCGCTGTTGTCGCAGCCGCCGACGTCGAAAAGTAGGAGGGGATGCGGTTGGAAATTTCTGATTTTTTCCTGAAAATTTAGGAAATATTGAGAAATCTTCTTGTCGGTTGGTATCTTCTTAGCAGGTCAAGCTCGCGAAACTCAGATCTGAAGTTTCTTGTGGTTTTTCGGAAATTTTGAATTCTATGGATCAACTCAGAGATTGGAAGCAAATTATCTGATTTTGTTGATTGAGTATCTTAGGTTGAAGCGCGCAGGATATGAAATGGGTCGGGAACGAAGCAACGAAGAATCTTTGAATGCCCTTTTCATCTTTCTTTCTCGTCAGTTTACGGCAGCGAGGAAGCTCGAGAACAGGCAGTGGCATCACTCCAGGCGTTACTCTGGGATAAGGTCATTGGTAGTACAGGGGGTCATATCTTTAGGTTGAGCGTGCAAGATACAAATTAGCTCACCTCCGAGATCTCTCTGACTGCATTCGGTTCGCCTTAAACTTTCTCCTTTGGATGGTCGTTACTTCTCTTCACCGACGGAATGAGCTCGGCCAGGCAATGACAATTCGCTAAGCGACTCCCGCGGATCCGGGCTAGTCTTGAAGATCTTTCTGGTTGGAACGTAGGAAATGAATTCTCATGTCCCCGCGTAGCCCTCGGATTTGCCCCGTCGGAAACTTTTTTCATCTGGCTTCGTTTTGGACGGCCGTTTTTTCTTTCCCTTGACGTGGGTCAATTACGCCGGGGCTATGAGCATCGCGAGACGAATGCCGGGGATTTTTGCCGTCGAAGCGAGGACAGAGGGCGCTTAGTTTTTTGCAGGTTGAGGTTACTATGGGTAAATATCCGAGAGCTCACGCAGGCGACACATAGAATAGAAGATACTCCGTGTTTTTCTGAGCGATTGAGTTTGTGCAACTACGAAAAAAAAATTCAGAAATTTAGGAGGAAAAATTTTCAACTTTTTCAGCGGAGTTGTTATCAATGTTATTTGTAAAGAATCTGAAAAAATGATATTGAGTTTTTGTCGTAGTACATGAGTGGCTCAAGTGTGAGTTGCTTCGACA
The DNA here is from genome assembly GCA_013115135.1 of Perkinsus olseni. Taxonomy (NCBI): domain Eukaryota; phylum Perkinsozoa; order Perkinsida; family Perkinsidae; genus Perkinsus; species Perkinsus olseni. The sequence continues at coordinate 18,080 of JABANP010000138.1, read as the reverse complement.
GTTTTCCGAACCTGGACGATCTGGTCGTGAGCTCGTAGGGCGCTCATGTCACGTGCTTAGTGGACGGGGTGGCCGGAAAAATTTGAGGAAAATATTTTTATATTTTGCAAGAGTGTGATTAAATAACCAAAATTGAAACTGATAATTAAAAATTAGAAATAAAACTTTTCTGAAGGATTTTCGTTTTTTTGCCATGAATATTTATGCTCATTTCTTCGGCCGATCGTGTATGACCAGAGTTGCACAGGGTACCAAAAAAATCTGTAAAATTTGTATCTGGTACGGTCGAGGATTTGAAGCCCTCTGGCGACCCTTTGAAGATATCAAGTTACTTTTCGTGAGATATTTTGATGGAGGGATCCTGATTTGAAGCGAAGGCGGCTTTATTAGATTCAGCAGCATCGTAAAGGCTTTATTGCGACTCTTGAATTGCGACGAGGGAGACTTTTTCTATATTTCTGGCGGGGCGCTCTGTAGTGAAAGTTTGATTTTTAGTTGGAAAAATCCGTTTTTTGGTGAGAGCAAATTTCAGATTTTTTGTCGGTGGAATTTCAGGTAAACCGTCGACTGATTTTAAGTACATCGTGGCTGGAAGGGAGAGTTGCGACTTTATCGACTGCGAACAGCGATGGTAGAAAAAGGGCGCGGGTTCGATCCCCGGAGATGACATTTTTAGGGGAAATAAATCCGAGTAAAGGCGAGCGAGGAGTTGAATCGGTTGTTGGAATCTAAGAAGGATATGTACGTTCATGTGCACGTCACATTGCCGCGGTGCAGCCTGAACAATCAGGGGTAATAGCAGGTCCCGGGTTCGAATCCCAGGAGGGGCATTTTTAAATTCAGAATGATCGAGATTTTGGAGGGCTTTGGAGGGGCATCCGAAGGCGAGGCTGAGTTCGCTGGCCGTGTCTGGAAATAAACTTAACTGATGAGTTTACGAGTTGGTTGTCGAGGGAAGTCCAGGCTGACTCGAACAGGGCGTTTGCGGCGGTGAAAGAAGTAGGGAGGGGGATTCGAACCGGGGACCTTTGGATAGCTCCAGCGCGGTGGTTTCAGATTGATGTGTCGTATAACTATCTGACTGCTGTCGGAGTTGATGCTCTGACGAGAGCCTTACCGGACTTGAGGAGGTTGGACGTAAGGCGACACAAAAAATCTGCACGCATGCGCACGGCGGAGTCGAGCAGGTTCGGATGAACATGATCGAAAACACGGGGTTGTTCCGCGGGGATCGATCTATTGAGATCTCCCCGCAGCGGATGGACAGAAAGGGAATGGAAGAAATGCAGGGTGGTGGGGTTGATCCCAGGGCCTTCTGGAGGTTGGAGTTTCAACATGTTCAGCTGCTGGGGTTGATAACAAGTTCTCGCCGCCACCGCCTCCCCCTCCGCCGCAGCCGACAGAAAGCAACGGTGATGACGGGCCAACGAGTAGTACCGGGAAGAGGGGAAAATAGCGTTTTTGTGGGACCGCGAAAGGTTTTTTTCGGAGAGTTTGGCGCAAGGTTACTACAGGAAATCTCGGAAAATCTGTATTTTTCGTGAAATTTTAGCGGGAAGCCTAATGATGAAACTGCGGTGACGGCGGGCAGCGAGATAGGTCGAATAATATTCCGTTTCAAAAAACGATTTCCGAATTCATTTTCTGAGTTTGTTGTCGTCTGGCGCGCAACTCACGATCGATCCAGTTGAGTACGTACTGGTGCATGGCTCCAAAAAGGTTATAATCGATCGCATGATCGATTTGTCGGCGTTCCTTCAATACAGTAGGCGGAGTTATCAAACGCGTTTGGTGAGCTTCTGTCGGCCTGCGATTTTGAGCGCATTTTTTGACGCTGAAAAAGTTCGGTCAATCGTAGTTTTTGCGCTCTTGTTCAACGCGGCTCTCCGAGCACATCGCTAAAACGCATTTGGAGATTGCGGGAAAATGAACTTGCCGGGGTTCGAACTTGCCTGCTTGGAATAGCGAAAGCTCGACGAGATTTTTGTTTAATCGATTTAAGGGCAGCAATAATACCCACAATTGCGGAATGGTTTTTCTGGTTGAATGTACCCCTGAGGAAAGCTTCTTGGCAATCTGTCTGATTGCACCGAATGTCAATGCTACGAAAGTCTCCAACTGAGCACATCGGCAAGAGTCTAACTTATCCGGAATCGCCGTTAGACTATAAACTCCTGCACACAAAATTGCGGAATGAATTTTTTCTGATGGTAGAATTAAAAAAAAAATTACCGAATTTTTTTCTCGGGGAATATTTTTTTGATATTGATTTTCTCTCTCAGACGTGTCTTCTCTGCTGCAGTCCTTCCGTCAAATCGCAACATCGGGAGACAGTAGGGTTGCCATCCGTCGTCTGCACGCATGCGCACTTCGTTTTTCATAGATACGCCGGAGAACGTTTCCCAGGAGTTATTGAAGCTGCAGAGTTCGCGGTCCAAGTAGGAATTTCGTGGCGCGTGACGTATTGGACTTTGTAGTCGGTCGGATGATGGTTTGATTTTGAAAGGATTGAGGGTTTTTTCACGCGCCACGAAAATATAGGGAAGAGCGCGGCGTGGATTTTACGACGTTAATTTTCGATCGTAGATCTGAGAATCTTCCCGAATCTTGCGGAGTGGGAGATCTGAGATGTCATCGAGAGCGGCGGCTGGGACGGAGATGAACGAAATTGATTTTGCTTCGCTCCGCCTTTTTTGACAGGTTGTATGGCAATGCTGATGATGCTAATCGGCTTGGTGATAATTTAATGGCGGCTTTTAGGCTGACCAGCGATAATAATCCTAATTCGACGGGTAATATATAATAGGGGAGATTTGATCCAGGGACCTTTCGGTTGATGACAGGGCCGCAGACCGCGCCGCTAAGCACCCCGCAGGGGCCTGAGTGGCATTTTTCCGCCGCCTACGGAGTCTGCTCCCCCGGCAGCTCCAACGCGGGCGCCCGCGGGTCGGCCGCGATTCTCCCCGAACGACGTGGCTGCACTTGCCCAGTCCCAACTGTAATATTAGGGCGGCGGTTCGAACCCCGCAGATGTCATTTTTTCAGCTCTCGTTCTGGCCAAGCTCGCCTGGATCTGGGACACCCTCCTGCCCGTGACCCCTTCGCGGCGTATGCGGCGCAGGCCGGACGACTTCCGAAGTCTGGGGGATCTCTGACGCACGTGCCGACCGAGTCCAGTCGGGCGGTCTCGGAAGTTCAGTCTCTGATCGCCAGACTCGAGGCGAACGATCGAGGAAAGCAGCAGCAACAGAAGAGAGACAACGCTTCTTTAATGGTAGTAAAAAGTACCGTCGCCGGGGATCGAACCTGCGTCTTCAGCGCGAACTGGTGGTGCAGTTGACGGCCCTGCAGGCCTCGATCAATCGGAACCAGACGAATGCCGCTCAGCAGAATTCAGGCGGAGCGACGCAACATCAACAACAACGTAAAGAAGATCAAGGTATAATCGATCGTCTGGGCGCGCGCTACTTGCATGGAGCTGTTGGTGGTTCAGGACGTGGTCAGAGCGAACCGACGGTTTCGGATTTGCTCGATGCTCTGAGGAAGTTCCTTGACGCGCATAAGGCGGAGGCAGGGGGACCGTCGCAGGGTGGTAATTTCGTGGCGCGCGAAAAATCTCTCAGGACTTGTGTATTGTCAGCTTCGACTGGACAAGCATCTGGCCAGCAACAGCAGCAAGCTGCGTATGGGAATAGTGGAGGACAGGGCAAAGGGCAGCGGATGACGGTGGCGGAGATGGAGCAGAATTTGTTTAATACGTTAAGGAAGAATGATCAGGTTCGCATGGTCGTGGGTTCGAACCCGTCAGGTGTCGTTTTATTTCTTTTTTTACTTCAGGCCCCTCAGCAAAGCTTCACGGGCAACTCGACCTCCATCGCTAATCGAATCATCAATGTGAGTTCGTCGATCAAAAATTTCGATAGAAAAATTTTTCACGCGCCACTAAATAGGTGCCCTTACGAGTGGTTCCGAGGTCCGAAGTCACGAAGTATGATCAGAGAGTTGTCGTACCGGAAGAAAGTAATATTCCTTGATATCTTGCAATCTTGAACTTTCTCAACGCTGTCAGATCCGGGCCGGCCGAGCGAGCTTGTTTGTGGACTGGACCTGCAGGTATGGATTGGTCGCGGGTTCGAATCCCACAGGTTGCATTTTTTAGTCGACTTCTCGCGGGTATTTGGTTTTATACATAAGTCCCTTCCCGGGCCAGCAGCACCTCCAACAAGGAGACACGATTCTGGCCATCAACGGTGTTGGCTTGGTCCCGAAGACAAACTCCGACGCCAAGGTGGGGATCTTGCAATCTTGCATTCCCTTAACGTCCCTCTTTGTTTTCAGCATATTCGCACGGCGTTTGGAAGGAATCTTTTCGATGGTGTTTTGTGTACGGTTCTCCGTACGGCTGAGGGAAGGGAGCAGATTGCGGCGTACCGCTCGATGAACGTCACCAGGAGACTGTATATTGAAGGGTTGCTGCAGGGTAATAAAATGGAGGAGGCAGGGATCGATCCGGGGACCTTAGCCGGAAACGGTTGTTTATTTTTGAAAGCGTTTCGTGCTGATTTTATTCTGCGGCACGAGGTGGATATGGATGCTTGTTTCATCTGTTTTCCCGAAATCGTGGAGAATTTTCCGTTCGGATGAAAAATTAGTTTGCAAAAATTGCAGAAAATTTCATCTGGAAAATTCAGAAAGTAGATTCAATTTTTCAAACATGAACTAGCCTTTCCGCTAGGTATGTTTTCGGTTTTATTTTTTTCCATTTTTCAGCCACGGGTGTAACCTGGAAGGAGTTGGTTAACTCCGGCATGACCAGCGACCCTGACGTGGCGGTTGGGGAGATGGCTGCCAGAAAAGGATGCCGAGGGGGGCTACTACGAGTGTCTACAGATACTGCTGCTCCGATGGTAGTAGAGGTCCTGGGTTCGATCCTGGCATGCGTCGTTTCTTTGTAATTTTCAGGTCGAGTCTGCATGGAGATCGTGAGAGTGTGGAACAAGTTACGGAGCAAGTGACTGAGCTGATCACGGTTTTGGCGAAGCGTGTTCGAGACGAGAAGACGAACAAGGAAGCGGCTGCGCAAGCGGTACGACGGAACCGAGGGAAAAGGATGCTGGCTGATTCTGCAAAATTTTTCCTCCCAAGTCACCGAAGAATTGTTTTCAATGTGCTCCGAGATATTTTCGATATTTTTTGGCCAATTTAAAATATTTTGGCATCTGAAAATCGGGAAAATTTTCCGGAGATTTTCGCCATTTTTTTGTGTCGGACGAGGTGCCCACGGTGTTTCACGATCGGCTTCAGTCTTGATTTTCTATCGTCGGTCGCGGGTATGGTATTTTGGTCAGGCTGCTGAGCTGAAGGCCGCAGTTCTTGCGAGGGCGAACGCTGGCGCTCCCACGCCAAACGCAGCTAAGCAGGGTAGTATTCGGGGATACCATGGTCGAGGTCGCGTGGTCGATACCGTCGTGTTGCATTTTTAGAGCCGACTGCGTCAGAAAACGACAGCTCACCGGCTTCCGCGGCCAAGCCTGATGAAAGTGGGGACGCGCGCCCGAGTGATACGAGTTCGGAAAAAGATGGTATGAAAGCAGAGGAGAAGAAACCGGAGCCTGGGGACAAGAACGAAGATTTAGCTGACGATTCGGAAGGCGCAGAGTTTACCTCGGCCAAGGAGTCCGAGGCTGGATCACTATGAGAATCTTGCTCCACTTGCATTTCCTCAACGCAGGAGCTGTATATTTGTGATAGTAGTCCGTTAGTTGGAGAAATCTTTTTTCGTGTTTCTACGGAAGTTGCGCGCATGCGCAAAGCAGAAAAAGTGGGCGGCAACTTCCCCTGCACAATTTCAACCGTTACCGTGGGTCGAGTTTAGTGGTCAATTTCGTGGCGCGCGAAAAAAGTTGTAATTTTACAGAGCGGAGTCTCAGGTTGATCGATTCATTTTTTTATTCGCCATGGTTGGGGTGTCTTGGTCGAAAACCTTGCTCGATAGAATTCTTCGCACCAGACCGCTGCCGGCTGAACCTGATACCATCACGAGGGACTCGGATACGGTCGAAGGTACATAGGTCTGCGTCGTGTCGTTTTTTCTTCTGAGGGTATCTTGAGGTCGAGCATGGATTTCTCGGGATTAAGGATTCGCATTTTCCGGGAGTTCCCTGTAGTTGTCGATTCTGAGTCTTCGAGAGATGTCGAGTTCGCGGTGAACTGCTCGCCTGTTGAATTGCGTCTTGGCAGACTTTGCAAACTGTTTGTTCTGGTTTGAAACTCGAGCCATCGTTTCCACGAGGGACAAGGGTCGACATAAGATACTAGAATGAGACGAAGTTAGCTCGTCTCCTTTCCGCAGATGCTACACATCTTCACCGTGTACTTCGTCTCCGAGATCTCGTTGCCTTCGGAGTCGGGGCCACCATCGGCGCAGGTGAGCGTAACGTTTTTCTGAAAAAACCTAGTCAAGTAGCCGCGAGTTGGGGTTCAATTTTCAGGGAAGCTTCCACATCTTAGGCTGTTAACGCTATTAATTCGTTTATTACTTAGCGTTACTACGCTGTATGCATTCGGTGTGAGATTTTCCAACAGAGCAGCTATGTCCAAGTTCGAGCGTCCGTACTGAACCCTCGTGCGGTCCGGCACTGCTGAAGGCCCGAAACTATCTGATGTTGAGACACAAGCGTCTCCAACATCTAATAATCGCAGCCCTTCCAAAGTCGGGCCTTGACGCACGTATTAGCTCTAGAATTACTACGGTTTAATCGTGGTTTGGATAACTTATCCAAATAGTAATCGATCCAACGTCAATAACCAATCCATCGATCCCCAAATAAATTATAACTGTTTTAATGAGCCATTCGCAGTTCCGCCGTTGAGAGATTGTACTTAGACATGCATGGCTTAAGCTTTGAGACAAGCATATGACAACTGGCGGGATCACTGCCAGGTGATTGCATCACGCAATGCTTGCGAGCTTCTGAGTATCCGAGAAAATACAGAAGTCGTAGCGTGCTCTGATGATCACTAGATATCGCACGAAGCGATGCCCTTGCAATCTCATATTCACCGAAATGAACAGTCGAGGTCCGGTCCTCCGGTTCACGCTAAGAATCGCAACACTTGGAGGTACTCCTAGTTCTGCTGCAAGAGGCACCCCGAGAAGCGTTCCGGAGGTTAGACCTACTCCGTACGGGGCGCCTGGACTCGCCGCGCTTGCCTCAGGGGTGGCTGATTCGTCGATGGTCGTCGACGACGACGCCTCTTCTATTTTTAAGCCTTAAATTTTGAGGGTATGATGGGACCCGGGTGGCAAGTGATACTCGATTTTCCTTCCACGAAGGCTGCACGTGTATCGACGCGGCTTGCCATCCCGGAGCTCTTAGTCCGTCTCTTCAAAGACACGGACAGCGCGTCACTTGTACAGAGCGATCTTGGTCATCATCGTGTGGGCGGTGACACGGGTGATGCTCTCTCCTGCATCTTCAACTACCCGTCTCGTAGAAATTCTCTATGCCTTACGTCGGTCTCAAACTATGTATTATTCCAAAGTATCGGTCTACTTGGATGTCCGTTGGAGGGAGGCTATGAAAACTGGTTCACGTCTTTGAAGTGGCACGGTAACGCATTGGAGGTTGAGTCATTGCACTCGGGACTTATGGTTCATATTTGGTGCATTGTTAATGACTAATCTGTAGTTATGTTGATTACTACAACCGAAACGGCTGGTTCAGCATGAACATCATGGCAGTCTGTGGCATTGACGGGCTCTTTTGGTTTATCTTTGATTGCCGCCGGACTGGAGCGATGCACGTGTCACCAGTGTTCGCCTTGAAGAGCTGCGATTGTTGTGGTACGGAAGGAATTGGTGACTTCGCATTCTTGGTTGCGTATCGCAACTTGCTCAACAAGATCTGACGCTTCATTCAAGCAGTTGAGCTTCGTCTAGCATTTCTGATCGCACTTTGGAGACGGCTCGTTTTCGACCAGGTGTCAGAGTGTCAGACAAGAGCTGTGTGGATCTTCTGACTATACGGACTGAAACCCTGCAAGTGTATTTTACATGATTTCTGACAAGTTTAGGCCTTATTCGTTTCTTTTCTGTTAAGTACCTCGACTTCGGCTATCATGGCCTCAACTAGAGGTGGGAATATGTGTCGTCTGCACCAGTCGTGAGAGATTCCAAAAAATCCGCAAATTTCCGAAAAATTCCTGTGCCCTCTTCGAAACTGATAGTGTCAGGATTACGTGCCGTTTACGATTTTTTCATCAGTTTTGACTTAGGTATGTTCGTGTCGATCGGAGTGGGCGCCAGGGAAGCCGGTTCATTCCTCTGGATTAGCTTCGTCCTTGCAGCCCTTGCATGCGGGTAAGTTGACTCGAAAAATGCAATTCATGCATCGCTTCGCTCCGCTCAGAATATCTGGTCTTTGTTACTGCGAGATGAGCTCCCTCGTCCCAGTGGCTGGATCGGCCTACAGCTACGTCTACACCATCTTAGGCGAGCTACCGGCCGCTATTGTTGGCTTCGTGCGCATGCGTGCATACCACTCCTTCCGAAACTCGTCTCAGGTTCTCTGTGTCGACAGCTCTATCTCGGCCGCTGCTGTTGCCAGAGCGTTCGCTGCCTACGTCAACGTTCTGCTCGGAGAAAAACTGCCGAAAATTTTGTAAGAAAATTTTAGTTGAGAAATAAGTATGACTCATATAGCATCTCTGCTTAACTCCCAGTCACTTTGACTAGCGTCGACCTCAGATTCCATCCCTGTACTGCGTTTCGACTCCGAGATATGCTCTAACCGGAGTCTTACGTCTGTCCATATCAAAACTTGATAGGTCGGGATACTTTGTGCTACTTTCACAACCACAATGGACCGCTAGTCGGCGCTAACATTCTTCCTCGCATCGCCGCCATTATGAACTCGTTCGTCGGTTCGAACCGGTCCTGCAACCTTTGTCAGCGAATGAGAATTTACGGGGAAAATCATCCTTTTCGGAATTTTTTCTGCCTCTGGCCAACTTTTTTTCTCCGGAGTAAGTGCCTCGTACCACGCCTTTACCAAATTTACTTGTTATGGCGAGCGAAGATTAACATCAGGTACGACTACGACCTCGGATCTTCGGAGAATCTTTGGTCAATATCTTTGCTTTCCTTCCTGCTCTGCCTCCTCCTCGGGCTGCTCCTCTACCGCGGGATAAGACAAACGAGCACGTGAGTGTGGGGAAAATTTTTCCGGAAAAAGCGGAAAATTTTTCATGATTTTTTTCAGTTTCAATAATTGGAGTACAATTCTGAATATGGCAGTGATTCTAGTGTTCATAGTTGGAGGTGAGTTTATGGATGTAGCGCGCGCCCTGGTGATCGATTTGTCAGGTTTCGTGTTCTTCCGTAGTGATATTTGGCATCCTACCACTCCTGAAGGGATCGTTCGCGGCTCTGGTCGAGTCTTTTTTGCGTATCTTGGTTTTGATGTCATCAACTGCTTGGCTGAGGAGACCACCGAGGTGAAAAAATCAGGAAAATTCAGAATTTTCGGGAAATTTACGAAATTTTTCCGGAAGATCTCTAAATTTTCCTGTCGGAAACAACTCGTCTAAAATTTTCGATGATTTTCCGGAGCAAGATACGAAAATGACATCTCCTGGTTCGATCCTTGGCAGGGTTATTTCTTCAGGCACGTCGACTGGTCCCGCGGGCAATAATCATCACCATTGTTATTTGCTGTGTGGTGTACGTATTGGTCGCAGGTAGGCGGAGCGAAGCGATTCATGTATTCCAATTTTAGCGTTTTTAGTCGCTTTCGTCCATTTGGCACCCCTGGCTAGTGTTAGTTTGGACGCACCGCTGGCGACAGCTTTTGAAGCGAGAGGAGCGACAGTCTTAGAGTAAGCAACCCTCTTCGTATCTTCCTTGCTTCAACCTTGTATATTTTGCGGTTTATTCTGAGCGTCAGATTCAGATTCGTCGTCTCGCTCGGCGCGGTTGGTAACACGATGACCTCCGTCATGTCGTCCATGATCGTTCAGCCGAGAATCATGCTGAGGATGAGCAGCGACGGCCTCCTCCCCGAAGCGGTGAATCGCATCTTATATGGTGAAACGGCTGATCGATTTCATCTTGGTCAGATCGGAAGACTCACGAGTTCTGGTACTCCTTCCACGGCTCTCATTATTACAATCGTTATGTCATCGGCGCTCGCCCTGGTGATCGATTTTGAAGCTCTCGCAGATATTGTATCTTTTGGAGCTTTGCTGAGCTTCTTGGCTGTATGTCTGTGTACCATGCTAGGTAAAAAATTTCCGGAAAATTTGCCTGAAAATTCTCGGGAAAGATTTTCTTTTTTCCAGGCCGAGTGGTGCCGCCCTCTGTGTATCGTCAGCGGGCAGCCGCCAATCAACAGCCGCAAGAATACGGAAAACCCGACGCAAACGGAGCGCCCGCGGCGGCCAAGAGTAGGAAGCGAGTGGCCGATTTGCGAGTTCCTTGGATCAACCTCAGATTCTCGTGCAAGCGCTCAGCTCCGACCACATTACCCCAGAGAGATACTCCTCATGGTTCTTTTCTTCGAGGTGGGATTTTTTTCCCGATTTTACCCGACTTTTCCTTTTTTTCAGGTTGCAACATTAGTTTTCGGTGCGCTATTTTTGCACGATCTTGTGAGTATCTTTTTTTACCTCCCTTTGTTAATCATTTGTCTCTTCGCCGGGATCGCCACTTCCCGCGTGGTCCGCACATATTTCAAGTAAGATGAATTTTATCAAACCCAACGACTCGAATGATAACAGTTACACTGATCTCGGTGACGGTAATGAGGATCCTCTGACTAAACCTTTCCGAGTGCCGGGAGCTCCAGAAGTCCCTCTAGCAGGGATGTTCATCAACACGTAAAACCAGCTTCATGAGAGTTTTTAGAACGGTGGTTAAGGTACATGATCTCGGGCCTGCCATTCGCTGCTGTTCTCCGAGGGTTTGGCAGTGATGCTCGTCGCCATCATATTTTATTTTGCGTATTCAATTAGAAATTCGAACTTAGCGCCATCGGGAGAAACAGCGGTGCAAAAGATGTAAGCCGGGGGAATCGAACCGGGTACCTCTCTCTTGACAGCCGCAACCTCTACCACTGTGCTACTCGAGATGTTTTTCTCCGGTTGTAGGGACGGGAAGATAGCCGGACGATATGTGAACTTCGAGAATGACGACGACTCCACCAGCCTTGATGGAGACACTGAAGATGTGATTTAAAGTCATGACCAGTTTCTTGTGAGTAACTTCTGCGTTGTGTTCGAGTGGAAACCCCCTCTCGAGAGGGATAATACGCGTAGTGCGCCGTATCCACTCTCACACATTGAGGTCATTTCTTCGACGCAACGCTCCGCTAAGCTTCTCAAAGATAGAGAGTTTGCAAATTGGCGCAAACGTGATCAAAACTTGCAATCTCGCTCCAACTTGCATTTCCTCAACTGATGGTTACCCACTATAACAACACAACACTATGCTTTACTATAGAATTTTTCAGCCGATCTACGATAAGAATTTCAGCGAGGGTAGTCAACCAAAAATAGTATACAGGTAAAAGTAGGACAGAAATATAATCATTAATCGGCCCATGCAGGAGCCATCAAAAGCAAAGCGCCAGGGAGCAGATCGGCACGCAGCGGGCTTGCCGAATCGATCAGCTCGCCATCGATGCCGAACTCAGCGTATCTTCTATCAGGATGAGACGCATCTCGTTTAATAGTGGGTTCAAAAACAACAGAAGTAACTCGCTCGGTCGTCACTCGAGGATCTTCTAAGTGCTTGTTGTCTGTCACCTTCGCTACGATTTGGGTGAATCTGCCAAGAGGCGTATCTTGAGGTCAACAAACGTACCATCTTACGTAAATCGATCAACTGCTGGTATTATAACCAGCTCCATGTAGCCGCTTGCTAAATGAGCGTTTTGCATCCAAACGGTCCGATCTTCGGTATTCCGCACGGCCACGTTGGTCAGCGACAACAAAGATACTCCCTTCTGATCATCAACTTCAACCCATCCCTCTTCGCCCGCCTTCACAATTGGTGACGGATCGAGCATCTTGTGACCATCAGACTTTTCCAAATATTTTGTAGTAATTTTATGCAAAACGCTGCAGGCCATGCAGGAGGTCCCGCAAGGCCCCACATCTTGCAACCACCGGAGCATCTTCGATTCCGCCGTCGGCAGCGGCTCGCTCGTCTCAGGCGAGGACGACTCGGCCGTTAATTCGGAGGCGACCGGGCCAACTAGATTACTAATTTCGGGCGCGCTGGTGGTCTTATGGCAGCCGAGTGAAGGAGCCGCAAGACGACGGTCTATTTTACTCCGTAAATACCTGAAAATACCCCTGCCAGGGATCGAACCCAGGACCTTCCGCTTACCGGCACTTCATCCCAGTATATGCCAAACTAAAGCCTCCTTTTCCATGTCCAACTTCACTCGGATCTCCCCCTCCTCGGAAAACCGTCTGCGCGCCCGCAAAGATATATCTCGTGGGGCCCAAAAATCTTTTATTTTCCGACCGGACATTAACCTCGGCGATAAAACCGTAATTAAGTCCGCACAACGCCAAAGGTAACCTGTGGTCCCTCAGGCAAGTATCTTGTTATTTTCATAACATCCACAGGTCTCATCCAGCCATTAACAATGGCCGTCGCCGCTGTCAGGGGCTGCCTCATTCCGCCACTGGCCGCCAAAGAGTTGTGACTTCCCGCTGGGAGTTGACCAATTCCTAGAATCGCAAAAGCCTCGGACGCATCTGGCCGTTCGGCCATGCCGTTGACGAGTTCATAGACCAAACCATCGCCGCCAACTGCCGCAATCGCTCCAATTTTTTCCAAATCGATCGACCGAGCGATTTCACCCGCGTGGCCAGGATGGTCAGTCTGTACGACCGAGTACTTCCGATGGGCTCTGTCCAGCATAGGTTGAAGAATCTCCCGGAACATCTTTTTCGCGCGTTTCCGTCCGCCGATCGGGTTGATGACGACCAGCAGCTCCTTCTCGCGGCCGTACTGAGGTGTCGTCCAGTCTGTTAAAATCTCTTCCCACTTGGCGACACCAGAAACGAAAGGGAACTCGGAAAGTGAACCTTAATAAAAAGATATCTTTTGACTCTGCGATCTCCTAGGTCGACCTCAAGATATCTTACTCTCTCAACTCCCTTTTGAATGGGTCCTTATGCTCTGTATAGCGGCTCTTAAATGGATTCCGATGTTTACCCCGCAACTTCATAGAAGTAAAGATACGAATCGTCGTATCCCCTTCGACGTCGTAAGCATAAATATCTTCTGGGCGCCACTCGATCAGCAGCTCCCCGTACAAATCATCGACGCGAATTCTGATGAAAAAATTGTAAAAATACCGATCCTCTTTCATGTCCGGCCGAAAATAACCCGAATTTTTTCCAAAATCATTTTTACTGAACTTTCACGAACTAACATTTTCCGAGAAGTAAGTCCCTCGGTCGAGGCTGTTTGTGAAGAAGAAAATTCCGTCACCAATTGGAAATTTTTGCAATCCTCAATCGCGACAAGGAAGTGTTCGGATTCTGTATCTTGCATGCTTCAACCTCAAGATACTACCTCTTGCCAAAAGTAACATGGGCCGGTACATTCTTCCATCCCGGCTTGCCATGCTCCGTAAAAATACCAATATCGCTGGCTGCTGGTAACGACGACGACTCGCCATTATTTGTCGAATTAGCCGCATCATTCGAAAGTTTTTCTCGCGCGCCCGGAGCCGAATTAGGTTGACTTATCGTCGTCGCGGGCGATGCTGAGCCGTGTGGAAGAATCTTCGGCTGCGAACCCGGAGGGGCTGACTCGATGCTCGCTTCATCTGGTACCTCCGTCGTAACAGGAACGGTCATAAATACAAAAGATAAGACAACTGCAACTACAATCTTGCAATCTTGCATTTCCTCAACGCTACACTGCAACTCGGTAGAGACCAGTGGATTAATGCTCATCCATGCATTTCATGAGTTAACCTTCGGAGTGCGGTACCTAACAAAATCCCAGTCAGATGAAATCGATCAGATTTGATCGATTTCGACCGTTTCAGTTCTAGATTTCTGTTTACGAAGAACAATTATACGCACGCCACTGCCAGGGATTGAACCCGGGGCCTTTCGATTACCCATGACCACGTAAACTCACATATCTGCTTCTGCGTAGGCCTGGCAGCAGCCTCCCCCGCCCAGCACTTCTTCATAAGGGCTCTGAGGGTAACCCGAAGGTCCCCGGATCGAATCCGGGTGGCGGTATTTATTACACAGCAGCATCGGGTGCGTCAGTCGGAATATATGCGTCTTCTGGTCGAAGTCCTCGAGTAACAGCAATGGCAACCTAGCATATCTTTACAACTTATATTTCGCAAGGGTCGACCTCAAGATACTGCGCTCGAAAACTGTATCCTTCCACCCGAATTTTCAGAAAAGACGCGAAAATAATTTTCACACCACCGAGTTTTTTCGAAAACAATTCAACCCAAAACTCAGTCGAGTGGAACCAAGCCAGCGAGAGTCCACCAGGCACTCTGAATGGTCTTTCGGGCCACAACCCACGCTGGTCAAATTTTGACCGTCAAAATATATTTTTACAATCGAAATTTGTGATCCGCGAAACCGAAAAGAATATTAGCGTCCGAAAATTTATCAGGTCGAATCGGAACCACAGGAGAAAAATAGCGTAATTTTGCGTTTTTTCCTCGGAAAAATTTTCCGACCGAGAGCCATTGAATGCTGAATCCGTCGGAAGGAAACCGTCACGCGCCACGAAATTCCCACTCCTGAACTCTACTACCGCCATTCCCGACATCTCAGCATCTCGGTATGGCAGCTCTCGGGAAATGATCTCGTATCTGAGGTTGAAGCTAGTAAGATACGTTTGAGGTTCATCGGAACGAGTCCTGAGGACACTAGCTATCATTCAGGCAGAAGCGTCACTGCGCCACGAAATTACAAAGTTATCCCGAAGGAGTAGATATCACAGCGCTCGTCATAGTCCTCTCCTCGAAGTACTTCCGGAGCCATCCAGTGGAACGTACCTGACCTATTCCGTATCTCCCACGCTCAACCTAAGGATACGCGCTCTTATGATCACCAATGTATAGCAGGGAGACCCTTCATTGGGAAAATTGCGAAAGGAGCTCCGCTCCGCCGAATTTGGTGCGTCACTGCGCCACGAAATTACCCACCCGCAGCTTCGGTGAGTCCTGCCGTAGCTTGCTGCTCCAAACGCGCCATTCCAAAGTCGGCAATCTTAACCCGTATAGGATCCTCCTCGTCGTATCTTAGGTCCACCCATGCAAGATACAGAATATCTCAACATCCGTCTAAATTTACACGGGCTGTTCCAACAGAAGATTCAGCGATTTGATATCCCTGTGAATGACCTAACAAATCAGGCGGAGCGAAGCTCCATCCGTCACGCGCCACGAAATTCAGCCTACTGGAGGCCTCGATGAGTGCATGAAATAAATACCTTTCGCAACATCCAACATCATAACCTGCACAGGAAAAGATACACAGTGAAACGGCCAAATCGATCAGCCGATCGATTCTGTCCAACCGTCTTGGAAGACGACCAGCGGGACTTGATAGACTGCGGGGAAGCTTCGAAGGCCGCTACCGGAATTCTTCACGCATTTATTGAACGTTTTCACGCACCACTTATAACGCCGATAACGAAGCGACCACATATCATCTGATTCAGAGTTCGCTCGTATCTTCCTAGAATCGACCTTGGATACCCCTATGCCCAAAATTCGCTTCGCTCCGCCTACCGCTCGCTGTCCCCAACTCAGTTGAACTTCTCTTTTAACATGCAATAAATCATACAAAGATCCACCCGAGCTAAATCGATCAAATCTGATCGATTAAGATACGCCCGCACTACCAATATTCCACCAGTATCCTCAGCGGTTTCGACCTCGTATGTGCGCCTAGCAGCAGCACAAGATTCGGGTGGCGTAGAGTCAACATAACCTGACCCATGGAAAAGATTTTTATTGCGCAAAAAAATTTTACCACCGCAAAAACACCGAAATTTTTGCAAAAAATCATCCAGTCGAAAATTTCGAGTACGAACCCACGCTAGCGACTGAAAAGATACTCCAATAAATGGCTAAAAATGACCCCATCAGGGATCGAACCCGCGCACTACCGTCAACTCTCGTTTGAACATTTTCAGCATTTCCTCCGTCTCCGGCAAATCCAAATGAATTTCTTTTACTGCCACATCAGCGCCCCGCCAGGACCCCCTGACAAACTTTGCCAGAAATTTTCGGGAAAAACTGTATTTTTCCCGAAAATTTTCGTATTACCTGTAAACCTTCGAGAATGTGCCCTCTCCTATGGCTTCATACAAGTTGACGTCTTTCATTTCCACCTCCCAGAAGTTATCTTCGACATCAACGCCGGTTGAATCCTCCGCCGTCATAGATTAAAAACAACGAATAAAAATGGGCGAAAAATTCCGATCCCACGCATGAACCAAAAACGTTCCAAATGAGGACGTAAAATATTTTGTAAATCATTTCTCGCTGAATTTTGACTGAAGTACACGTAAGCTTCGTCGTGTACCCCAAACACTGGACTACTCCAGCCCGGGAACCCTCAATGTCAGGGATACCATGGCTCACCCGCAGACTCGGTTGGGTTGAGTGTTACTCAATATGCGCTGATCGTCCCGTGTATGCGTGCATAGCTGATTCCCCTCGAGAGACTCAGCCTAGGAAGTAGAAGACTTCACACTCCTCCTCGCCTTGCTTTGACTACGAGCAACAACGGAGAAGCCACATTTAGGGTGGGAGGGCTGAATCCCACCGGCGGGGGGTCACGCGGAATGGTCAGTCAGGAACTGAGAAGAAAGGCAGTTTGAAGGTAGTCCACGCGTCTCCGCAGGACCACTCCTCGTGACTGCCGTGCAAAAATTACCACTCCAGTAGTTAGTGTCGTAGCGCAGCTAGAACTAGCATCATCATCGGAACCCACTAGCTTCAGTAGCGCAAGATTTTGTCACACAATTTGTGTGACTACGTCCCCTGCTGCGATGGTTTCACCCTCAGTAAAACCTACGGCCTTCCTTACACAAGAAATGACCCGTGCACATCTTACAAGAGTTCCATGACGTTCCATTTGCGATATCCATTTGGATAGGGTCGAGATGAGGGGATACAATTGGCGGATAAGGAAGTCATTTTCCTTAAATAAGGAATTCAATTCCGCGAATAAGGCACACAATTTCATCATTAGGGAAGTCAATTTTGCCGATAAATATATCAATTTCGCGGATCAACTTTGTGCTGGAGTCTTCGGACATGTAACTTCGCACGACTCTTTCCCTCTCGATGAGGGAAGGGAAAGAGATCAAGTTGAGGAACGGTTGCACTGATAAACCGTAAGACCCGTAGGGGTCTTGTACTTTACCCTCAAAGACCATCAAGTTACTCAATGAGTAACTCAACTTGAGTTATTCATAGCCGGGAGGTTAACTTCGTGGCACCTGTACTACAAGGGAAGGCTACGGACTCCTGTACGGGCTGACTAATGCAAGCTTCTCTCCACTATCGTGCATGAGTACGCGGCGATGACGAGAGTACAGTTAGCTGCAGAATAGCTGTGGCACAGTCCCAGTGGCGCCATATATCACTCGATGACATGAAAGCAAGCGGAATCTCTCAGCTGGTCACGGGGAATCGATTGAATCGATTCGATTCTTGTGGATAACAAGCTGTGACTTGAAAGGATCAAAGTTTGCCTTTGTTGCAGTTGGAAGCCTATGAGGTGTGTCTCTGTCGCAACTTGGGGCCCTTCCAACGAGGTAGGGACAGAGTATCCCAAACGGCTAGTAACTGCCGTAAGTCCCCGCATATTCTGGTGTAAATCAGTATTCGGTGTCGTAAGGATGTTTTCCGGCGTCCACGTGGCCCTCCAATTATGGCGTTATGCGTTGTGCATTGTTAGATCCTCAAGATTCTCGAGTCAGCGGATGACTGTCAGCCGAGCTTCTCAACTCCCACGTCACCGAAACCAGCGATTTCAGACGGGCATGACGAAACTCTCCG